>JAJOOH010024448.1:0-13981 GCA_029582605.1 Solanum gracilifrons | reverse complement strand
TAAGTTCTTTTGTTCATGTAATAGACACTTTTAGTTTTGTTTTGATTGTAAAGGGCCGTGTCCCTACTTATGTTTTGTTTGTGTCTAAGATGGCCATGTGAGACTTAGGCTTCCGCTGTGTGTTTTTAAAGTTGTTTTGAGAAGTTTAAATGTGTGGATGTAAATAAATATGTTTTTATTCCGCACTATTTTCATTATTTAATGCAATGAATGACTATGTGGCTTGTATAAGACCCCTTCGGGGTCGAGTACGCCGTGTTACGACTTGGGGGTGCTCCCGGGTCATGACAGTTACAAACCCTCATTCATAATTGACGCTTGCGTCACCCCTTAGATTTAACATGTTTAGATTCAATAATGTTTTAGCTATGACTAATTAGAACTTAATTTAATTTTTCTATTAATTCTCAAAACCACTCCCTTGGGACTCGACCCCAACCCTTGATTGGGTCACTTTACTATTGTACGATCGTAGACACTTGCATTTGAAGTTGTGTCTTGATTACGCAAACATCACTACCCACAATGCAATCACAACCCTAGCTAGAATTGGGTTTTTGAGTTCACAATTTGGGGGAAACTATGGGGGCTCCATGGGTGGAAAAACCATGGATGATTAAGCTTCACATACCTTTAATCAAAGCCCTAAACAAAGCTTGAATCAATGGTGAAAATCACCCTAAGCTACTTCCCCAACTTCCTTTCTTCTTGTTCTTCTAGAGAGAGAATTTCTTAAGAGTAATTTGGAGGTTCTAAGATGAATGAGCTAATGACTTAGTTTTAGGGTCTTATTAGGTATTTAAAGGTGGTTATTTAACTACTTAACCGACCCCCTAAGCCTTTAATTAAATAACTAACTAACTCCCAAAACCCCCTAACTAAAACTAAAATGTCAAAACCTGGCACCATCTACTCCCCTCCACCTACAAACCGTAGGTGGAGCTACTGGCCGTCGTTTGGCCTCCATGGTTAGGGACTGAGGCTCAGACCTATAGGTCTGGTGTAGGCCTTGACCTAAGCCCAAGACCTACGGGGCGTGGTCTGGTCTACTGGCTGTAGATGGCCAAACATAGGTCACTAAAATGGACAGTTTTGAGGACTATTTTGGGGTCCTCCTCAAGGACCCCTTGGGTGGTCCTTGGGGAGTCGTACCCGGACGTTTAACCCCTAAAACCCCTATTCTAAGCACGGCAACCATTTTTACAAGTTTTAACCCTCATAAAACACTCCAAAAATCTAACCAAATGCTCTAGAACTTACTAGCTCAACTCAATAAATTACGGTGTGTTACAACATGAATGGATATGTCCTTGCAATAAAAGATACTTCGAGCAGGATATTACTGTCTCACCATAGAACGGGATTTCTTTCGCTTTGTGAAAAAATGGCATCAGTGCCAAATTCGCGGTGACCTAATTTATTCACCTCCTTCAGAGTTGCACCCCATGGCTGCTCCTTGGCCCTTTGTTGTATGGGGAATGGATGTCATCGGACCAATTGAGCCGAAAGTTTCTAATGTACATCGATTTATTTTGGTCGCAATTGATTACTTTACCAAATAGGTGGAGGCAATCAATTTCAAAGCAGTCACTAAGAAGGCGGCCGTGGATTTTGTCCATTCAAACATCATTTGTCGTTTTGGTATCCCAAGAACTATCATCACAGAAAATGTTTCAAACCTTAATAGCAATTTGATGAAGGAGGTATGTGAGTAACTCAAAATTGTGCATCATAATTCTACTCCATACCGACCAAAAGCCAACGAAGCTGTGGAAACTGCCAACAAAAATATCAACAAGATTCTCAGGAGGATGGTTCAAGGCACGAGACAATGACATGAGAAGTTTCCTTTCACACTTTTGGTAGATCGCACAACAGTGTGCACTTCGATTGGTGCATCTCCTTATTTGTTGATGTATGGGACTGAGGCCATGATACCAATGGAAGTCGAAATTCCATCTCTTCAAATTATTGTCGAGGTTGAAATTGAGGATGTTGAATGGGTCAAAACCCAACTAGAGCAGCTCACATTAATAGATGAGAAATGATTGGCTTCCATATGTTTTTGTCAGCTTTATCAGGAAAGGATGGCTCGTGTATACAATAAAAAGGTGCACCCAAGACATTTTGAAGCAGGTCAACTGGTCTTAAAGAGCATTCTCCCGCACCAAGAAGAAGCCAATGGAAAGTTTACCCCAAATTGGCAATGCCCATATCCTATCAAGAAAGTGTTGTCCAAAGGAGCCTTGCACCTTACTGGTGTGTAGGGAAAAATTACAAGCATGATTGTTAATGCGGGCGCGATTCAAAGATATTATATCTGATGCGTTCTAAGATGCTCTGACAAATTTATGGTTGGGAAGAAATAGGCCCCTCATTCAAAAAAATTCAATCAAAAAAATCATCAATAAAAAAGTTCACTCTTTGAAATTTTGAACTACATTTGACCTAATTTCGAAAGGATATGTAGGCAACCCTTTGGGGTTCGATCATCCCAAAAAAAGCCAATATTCTAGTATTTATAGAAAACTAGGGCATTTTTTTAAACTTTATTTTGATAGAATAGTCTCAATTTGTAATTCAGTTTATGATTCTATTCTAGCAACTGACATTTTGATCAGCTCTAAGAATGATAGATTCAATGTGTCTTGCACGGACAATTGATCATCGGAGATTACATTGTTGAGTCAAAAAAACTGATGAGTGAAAACCCTTGTGGGCACCATAAGTAAAAAAAAAAAAGAAAAAAATGAGAGAGTCTCATTGGTGAAAACCTTTATAGGCACCATAAGACGACAAGAGAGAAGATCTTATCAGTGAAAACCCTTGCGGGCACCTTAAGATAAAAGGAGAGAACATCATAAAAATGACTAATTGGAAGACATCTGCAAAGATCACCATTTCTCGACACCTCTGCATGAAGGATACACAGATGGGTTTTAAATTGATAATGGTTCCGATTTTAAGAACTAGACAACTGTCACGACCCGGAGTTACCCCCTAGACGTAACACGGAGTACTCGACCCCGAAGGGGTCTTATACAAGCCCTTAGCATAATCATAGACATAAGTTCATAGGAAAATAGAGCAGAATTTAAAACTTTTCTTTACAATCGAAGTCTTATATAAAATAATAGAATCTATACACTATGTCTCAAACCATCTAACTACTTGGAATAAAACTCTTGAATACATCTTAGGGACTCGGCCCTTACAAAAGTCTAAAACATAAAAGAAAGACATAAAGGACATATGGTCAAGCCCTCGAATACAATGAGGACTCACCAATCTTCTTCTTCTTGATCTCCTATAAACCTAGCCACGAGGATGGAATCCAATATCTCCAAAGCCTACACTTGTAGAAAATGTAGAAAGAAGGGGTTAGCACAAAAAGTACAAGGTATGGAAGCCATGCATAAAAATCATTAAAACATGCATAAAAGGGACATTTCATTTGAAACCATGATATATGCCATTTTGAACATCATCTTTGAAATAGTTGGAGAATGCAACTCATAAAGCAACTCGCATACAATTCATCATAATATAAAAGATATCATCTTTTACAAACATAGTCTCCAACACAACCATAGTACATATCTCAATCTTCACAAGACATAGTTCATGCACATAGTCATATACCAAGATCATTTCATCATAATAGAATTACCACATAAGCAACCCTAAGCTATACTTGTGCAATGCATAGATAGGATCCCATAATCCTATCTACACTAAGTACCACTCTTATGCCACCAACAACATACATACCTTACTTTTCCTTATTCATAGCCAACATACATAAGTAAGGAGTCATTCATCTTCATAACTTATAACAAGTGAAGTCAACCTTAACATCCATACTTACTTTTCATACATAATTCATAAGCCATCATAACATAAGAGAACCTCACCATAACCCCTCTATAAGTCTACTTGTGCAATGTATAAGTGAAGTCCCATACCCCACTCACACTAAGTAAACCCATTAGAAGTCATAAGCATAGTCCATATTCATATTCATATTCATAATTCATACAAAGCATACATTCAACTCATAATCATCATATCATAAAAGAGACATATCATGCCCACTCTCAAAGCCTACTTGTGAAATGCATGAATGAAGTCCCATACCTCTATTCATACTAAGCAGAACCTCTTGAGGAACCATAGAACATGCCCATGTTCTTATCATAATTCATATTCTTATTATTTAGGGAGATTTAGCCTTAACCGACATAGACCATGTGAGCTACATGGAATCCGATGTTCTACCCCCACACCGAAAAGAGGTGTACTACTTGCCTAAGGTAGAACATACATATTAGCTTAAAGGTGGATCCACTAGCTATATACCTATGTGGGCACATAGTTATGGGATAGGGAGATTCCTACTTGAAATATTGACTACTAACGTGGAGGTTTCCATCTCATGAGATACCGTATTGGGAACCAACTACTAGCGTGAAGGAACCCATCTCATACTCATATCCACTCGGTGCTAAGCATAATTCCCTTTAAAAGTCATATTAAGTCTTTGCTTAAGTTCATGATCATAAGAGAATGCACTAGGCACTCAAACCAACATAACGTCATAATAGCTCATAGATTCGAATGTCCTTTCACTTTAGAATCATCAACATGTGAATAAACTTTTCACATCGAATTCATAGTGTGTTCATAAGAATGGCCTTTCATTTAACACAACAATACTATCATATTCATAACATATCATACATAGTCTTAACACATCATACATAGTCATATCATATCGTACATAGCCATATATAGGGGTAGGAAAGAAGGATCTTGCATCAATACTACAATATACACAATAGCTAACACCTCCACCTTTCAAGTGGATCATCATGGTCATGTACATTTCATGTATAATAGTATGTAAAGGTGCATATGAGAACTAGCCTTTCAATTGACACCACAAGTACCTCATAATCTTTTTATACATGGAGTGTGTGTATATAATTGTCCTTTAATTAACACAATAACAACATTATCACAATGGACACATTATACTCAAAATGTTTATAAACATGCATATAATATCATAATCATACATACACCTCATATCTTGCATTCAAGGGTCATATTGAGTTAACATATCTAGCATTCAATACATGAAACATAGATATAGTCATAACCCAAGTACAACATTTATCCCATGCATAAACTCATATGCTCATATTAAAGGTCATGTAGTGAAGTCTTCTCACAATAGGGCCATACACAATTCAACATACATAATGGCTTCCTTCTTGGAGCCTTAGCACCCTTAGCTTATTCATTTTAGCTCTTTACCTTTAAGCCCTATGAGTTATCTTCATATTACAAGCCTTACTCTCAAGCAATGCCTCACATGATTATTAAGTAGTCCTAGTTCTCAAGGTCACCTAACCACATGCCTCATTCTTGACCAATTATAATCATATAGGAACGTATAACCTCAATCCCAACACTACACAAACATGATCATTCATATAAGCCCTAATCAAGTTAGTTCATGTCTACAAGCTTTACTTATAAGAAATTCATGTCTAAGTGATCTAATCTAAGGTAATTCTTCAAGAAGTTCATCAATCTTAGGGGTTCACATCTAAACCCTCAATTTTCCTCCTTTCATGACATAACCCTAGGCTACATCACTTTCACCCTAGAATCTTAGATTAGTCAATAATACATGTAGAATTATACTTAAATCATGTAATTACATCATAATCAACTCATATTCAATCAATTGAATCAACTTCTTACAACATTCATAATGTAGAGAAGAGTCATAGCTAGGGTTGGGGAAAACTCATGGATTTTTTGGAGTTCAAGTTAAAATCATCTAAAATAAGTAGTATCATCAATAACAAACATAATTCAATCTTTAAGAACAACTTTGAAAGGAATCCATGGGGTTGAGTCGAAGCCCTAGCTAATTGGGTTTTCTAGAATTGAGTTAAAAGCTTTTGAAAGGGCTCCTTGGGTGATAGCTTCCCAAGGATGAAGAACTCCCATACCTTAGACTTAGAATCCCATCAAATTCATGTTAAGAAGCCTCCATCCCCACGCCCTAGCTTGATCTCTTCTCTTGGTCTTCAATGGAGTTTCTAGAGAGAAGATTTTTGGAGGGGAAAGTAGTTGGGTTTTGTTTTGGGATCTTGGGTTATAATGAATTAATGAGGTGTTTAATGATATAAAATAGTTTATATAGGTCTATTAAATCAGTGTAAAACTACCCTAAACTAAGATAATTAAATTAGGAATTAATTAGGAAAACTTACCTTAAGCAGTTTTTGGACAGCTCGCAGGTGTGACCTATGGGCACCACCAACGGGGCGTAGGTCAGTTCACTATCCATACTGGTGGGGCGTAGATTGAACCTGCAGGAAAATTTTTATTTTGAACGAGGTACAACCAACAATAGTTATATGAGGACTCGCTCACTTTTTAACACATGGAATTGTGGGCCTAATTTGTCCTTTAAATCTGCTAAAGAAATCAAAGGAGAGAGAATATAAATTTTGAGTGAAAATTAAAAAGAAAATGTGGGTTCCACGCCAAATTCAATTAAATATATTAGTAAAATATTGGATTAAATGTGCTTTAGTGTACACTCCACAGTAGCAAAAATTGGAGAGAACGAGAAGACACTTTCCCTCCGTAATAAGGTATTTTGATCACATCTAACCAAACAAAAGATACAATATAACTAATCACTTTCTTTCTCAAAGAAAATATCAATTCTATACCAGAAACTCTCCATTCTACATGTAATGAATCTATCATCTTTTTTGTTTTCCTTTTCATTTATAACAACACACTCTATAGTCTAAATGTAATTAATATATCAATTTTTTCAATGCTCTTTCTTATTTTTGTTATTCAAATTGTGCAATTACTCGTCTTGCCAATTTTTTCAAGGTATAAGAAAAAGGAAAAATAAAAGTTACTTATCAGTGAATCTTGTTTTGATACATATACATCATCAAAATAAATATTTGGGAAAATGCATAGATTCCTCCCTAAACTTGTCCCGAAAAGTCAGTTACACACTTTAACTATCTCGATGACCTATTACACACCTGATCTTGTTTAAAGTGATATTAATATCCCCTTATAAGATGACATGGCAGAGAAAGTGTCTTCATCTTCCTTAAGGTGCGTGAGAAGAAGGACAAAAAATGTTTAAATGTTAAATTTTAACACATGGCACTATCTTATTGGTCATTATATAATTAAGTATTATAATTTCTAATATATTAATTCTATCAATAATATTTTTCTGTGTCTTTTTATTGGTGGCCTTCAATTTCTTTTAAATCTTATACATTTTTCTTTATTTTGACGTCTTTTTCTTCAACGGTTCTTCTCTTTGTCACCATTAATTAATTCTTCACTTATTTCCATGGAAGCATTTCAAACTCATACAGAAGAATTTGCTTAATAAAATCGGACCACGGGTCCAAATTTGATTAAAAAAAACTCATACAGAAGAATTAAAAAAAAAAACTCATATAGAAGAACTTTAAAAAGAAATAGAAAGAAAATGATTATTCTATCTTTGTCTTCTCTATTCTTGTCGGAACACCACCTACAACCATCACAATGTCATTTTTGTCTCAAGCCGCCATCAATAGCATATTTGATTATTCATTATGCACAAATAATACATATAAAATGATTAATTTCATCCATAATTATCAATATTTTAAAAGAAAATTACAGATCTGAAAGTTTTTATTTGTTTCATCAGCAACAATGGTGTTGCCCACCAACGTATCACCGCCGTCAACATCTCTATACTTCATAATTGTGTAACTACTTCCTATTTTTTCTTCAAATTTTCTCATTTCCCCTTCTACTTATGAAGAAGGAAGAAGAAATAGTTAGAAAATATTAAGGGAAAAAGGTTAAAATAATATTATTTTCGTTTCCAAAATGCGTGTTCAACAGTTTCTCACACAAAAACTGAGATTTTCTTCGGAAGGGGGAATTAATATCACTTTAAACAAGATCAGGTGTATAATAGGTCGTTGAGATAGTTAAAGTGTGTAACTGACTTTTCGGGACAAGTTTAGGGGGAAATCTATGCCTTTTCCCTAAATATTTTATCTTTATAGAGACATTCAAATTATGCCCATCTATGCATATCACTTTTTCCAGGTCATGATTTGTTGAAAAACTCTGTAAACATAGAAATATTTTTAGTTAGAGAATAAAAATAAAATCAACTCTCTTATGGAGATGCAAGTCAGAATCAGAATTTGAGGTGACATGGCAAAATATGATATGTGATTGGAACTGTGCAGATAATTCTTGGCTTCAAAAGCTATATGATTTAAGAAAGAAATGGTGTCCTGCATTTAGTCATTCAATTTTCTCTGCGGACATTAAATCAACTCAAAGAAGTAAAAGCACGAATAGGGTCTTCATAGAAATGGCATGCAAGACAATGAGTATAACTGAATTTGTAAAGAATTATGAGCAACGGACAACTAAAATGCGTGACACCGAAGCAACTGAAGATTACAAATGTCGAGGAAAGCAAAAACTTTTCATAGAAGACTATGGGATCTTAAAGCAAGTTGGTGGTGTGTACTCAAGAAGAATATTTACAAGGTTTCAACATGAATTTTTGCAAGGGACAACCAAAAAAGTGATCCATGTGGAAACTGTTGGGACTTGTACTAAATATACAATTTTAAAGGGTGAGAATAATCAAACTGAAATTGTCTAGTTTAATTCTCTTGATAATTATATCTCTTGTAGCTGCCAAATGTTTGAAACCATGGGTTGGTTATGTTGTCACGCACTAAGAGTTTTATTCTTTGATTTAAATTTTTCTTGTATTCCTGAGAAATACATTTTGAAAAGATGGACTAAAAATGCCAAGCATGAGTGTGGATTTGGGGAGTACACAGAATAAAAAAAGACGTTGAAGTCATCCATGTCAATTCACTTAAATGGGTTGATGAAAGAGTCGTTTACTGTTATGACTTTAGCAGCAAATGATGTGGACTCCGAGGAAATTGCCATAAAATATTTGTATCTGGCAAAGGTCGAGATTATTAAACATCAAAATGAATTGTATGTTCAAAATCATGAGAAGAATAGGAGCAAGTTCAACTTCTTTAATGATTCTGTTACAGGGTGTAAGGATCAAATTTTGGATCCAATTAAGAAAAAAGACAAAGGAAATGGATATGGAAGAATGAAGTCAAAAAATGAGCAAAGGAAAAAAAAAGCATCACAGAGAACATTGAAAAACAGAACCGAATATCCACATGAGTACCAGTCTTTGAACACCATGCCAGGGACTTTTGCCTCACAGTCAACTTCAATACCACAAGAATTCACAGTACTAAGTTTTCTTGTGATACTCTTTTCATCAAATTAAACATTTCCTATCACTATTTTGTTACTTGATTCATCTACTAATTTTGATCCCTTTTTTTTAAAAGTAGTTGATCTATTAATTTTAATTCTTTTCTATCAAATTTACACAATGCAGTTACATGGTGTTTGCATTCAAAGTCAAGATCCAAACAATCCACAAGAAAATGTTGATACCTGTGGGAAGAGAATTCAATAGAACATCTAAGCACGATAGATTTTATTTTTGAAAACTATATCTGTAATTTAGTAGTTAATATGTGTGTAGCAAGTGATTTTTGGTATTTTGACATTAGAAATGACATGTAAAGAGATCCTTCTCCAACAACTTATACATTCGTTTCAAATATCAATTAAATCAGACTATTTACTGATAATCTCTTTAACACACTATCTTCTTAAAGACTGAAAATCATTATGCTAAAAAATTCATACCTAAAACATATGGAAATCGGAAAATTGCAGACGAAGATTAAAGTTATTGAGCAAGATTTAGAGGGAAGAATCAAGATCAACATCAACTTTTCAAGTTTTTAAGCATCAACACCCTATCAATTTATTTTTTTTGACATTAACAAGATCCCCAACATTGAAACACCAATCTTCAAGAAAATTGCATGTTTAATTTCAATAGTTGATATGCGGATTTTTAGTGAAATAAATTTGTTGGAAAAGAATGTAAACTTTTTTTTGATGTTCAAGAAGAAGAAGAAAAGTTAGTAAGGAGTGCTAGAATTCGTTGGAATGTGTGACAATTGAGCCCTACAATGCACATTTAATTCAATATTTTACTAATATATTTAATGAAATGTGGCGTGGACCCCATATTTTCTTTTTAATTTTCAATCAAAATTTATATTCTCTCCTTTGATTTCTTTAGTAGATTTAAAGGACAAATTGGGCCCACAATTCCATGTGTTAAAAAGTGAGTGGATCCTCATACAACTATTGTTGGTTGTACCTCGCTCAAAATAAAAATTTTCAACCTGCAGCTCCTAAGTTACCCCCTTGACCCACAATTCACTCCCACAGAGTGTGGACCACCCTACGGGGAGTAGGTCCCCTCCGTGGGTGACACATTTTTGGCAGATTTTTGAGAACTTGGCAGCCTTGGGGTCTAGACTTTAGGGTCCTCCTCAAGGACCCTCAGTTCATCTTTTGGGGTTGTACCTTGACGTTTAACACCTAGACACCTCAACCTAAGCTCGGGAAGTCAATATACAACTTATAACCAAACATCAACCTCAAAAGCTCACACATAAGGCTCTAGTTTCACCTATTAATTTCCGTTAGACTCCAGCTTGGTCTTACTAGTATTCCGGGTTGTTACAACAACTCAAACAGATTAGGGGTCAAGTCCAAAGTGCATGTCATGGTTCGCTCAAAGTCGACATATGCCTCCAGATAAGTTCTCTTTCTCATTTTTCTTCAAAAAGGAATGTCCTTCCTTAAGTTTATAGTCTTTCTTGATACAATCTTTTACACTCTTAAGTCTGATATTTTTCTAGTCTTTTCGGTATAATCTCTTAATAAAATAAGGTAAAAGATTGCAAATCTTACTGCGGTTTTCCAAAAGTAAAGCTGAGTATCCGAGTTGGCATGCCATCGAGCAAGGACAAAATAGCCTCATATCTTCAATGAAAACTCGTGAAGGAACACGATATAGTCTTTTAAGTCATGAAAAAAAATTCAAAAGAAAAATTCATTCTTTAGGAAATCAGTCGCACCATGATATTTGGTAGTACCAAAAAGATCAAGGCCCTTGGATTGACAAAGAGGAAGCTTCAAAGGTTGTTCATCCAAGGATTTGGAGTAGAGTTGGAGAAATTGGTAAGGAGTATGGTCAAGTCATCAGAACATCAAGGCTACAAACCAACCACCACTTTAAACTAATAATTTTCTCTTTCTTTTTCTCAAAAGATGAAACATCACAAAAATGTTCTCCAAAGTCTTCACATGTTTTGTTATTTCATCTCATGCTATTCGCATTATTGCCTCTCAATTCGAGAGCTTCCGACAATACACATCAATCTTTTATTTGTGCAATACGCACCAGTCTAAATTCTGTGCAATATGCATCGGTCTTTCTTTTATGGGCAATACGCAGCAGTCAAAATCCTATAACGCATCGATATTTTATTCATGTGCAATATGCACTAGTCTTTCTTTCATGTGCAATGCGCGCCAGTCCTTCATTCGCATGCAAAATGCATTAATTCTCTATTCATGGGCAATACGCACTATATGCATACCCTGGGCAATACGCACTAGCATTCATGTGTTATACGTACCATAATCACATTTTTTAGTGATACACCCAATCTTAGGTCAATCCACAAAGACATTGCGTCTTTTTTGAAACTCTCAGGGTAATATGCCTCATTTCTCCTTTTCTTTCTAGGGTTATACGTCCTAGTTCAAGATTTTCATTTTTTCCCTAAAAAACACATCCTATTCGGGTTCTTGATTTTTGAGTTTTAATCGCTAACTCAAGTTAAAACATGCACCTGAGAATGATCCACAAGCTGCCAAGAAAGCATCAAGATCAATCTCAGAGATAACGCACAGAGCAAGTCGAAGATCAAGACAAGACCCTAAGAAAAAAACATCAAGTAGGGATCTTATAACTCCTATATTGTAGAGAAGCAGAGCTCTCTAGCTCTTTCTTTATGTAACAATAGACAGTAGATGATGACAAGCAATAAGAAGCAATCTTTTGACCACAGTTTCTTATAGTTTCGGCTATCAAATTTTCTTCAACTACACTGACCTGATTTCCTTTTAATCAAGGATATGTAGGCAACCTCTGAAGCAAGGTTTGGTCATCTTTTTCAAAATGGCTTCAATGGAGTTTGAAATAGTAAAAAATTAGCCACTTCATTCATTTTTGTTGCTTGAAAACTCTTGATGTTTCCAAGCGAAGAGCGGCATATTGTGAACACCTAATTTTTGACGTATTTATATTTACTCATACAATATATAGTAAGGTTTTTTCTTATGTTATGTTTTGTATTTTATATTTTTTGTTTGTTTGTATTATTTTTATTTCAACTTGGCCCAAATAACCCAATTTTGATTGAATTGGGCTGATTTAGACCCAATTCTAATAGCACAATCAATTTTAGACCTAGTCCAATAGCGATGGTCAATATTGAATCTCAACCATTCATAACATTTTGATCCAAGGGCTCTTATGTGATCCTACCAAAAATACAAATCAGAATTTTGGCCTTATTTTGATTTTATTTTTCTTCTCCCCTTGCTTCCACCTACCACCATCACCGTCGGTGGCCACCATCCCATGACCGGAAAATTACTCCAAAATTTTACCATTTCTTCCTTTCACCTTCCTCTACACAAATCCACAAACCATTCATCTTTATATGTAGCCAAACTTCATCGATCGAAGAAAAACCGAACATAAATCATCATTTTTTTCTTTAGATTTATGAAGTTCCGATCATTCCCATCCAATACCATTTACATAAATTTGTAGAATTCTTCAAGGTCTATCTTTTGATGTAAATTTTATGTCAAAATTCTGTCAAAAAATTTCCGGCGAAGTTTTCTGGCGACCCCCATTCACCCGAAAATTTATGTCAATCTTTTCTACCTCTCATCCTCTATCTGAATCCGCTACTACCACAACCTTTTTTTTAAAACTATATAATTCATTTTTGGTGCCAAATTTTGTATTATTTGAGTAGTGTTCTTTAAGTTTTATCATGTTGAAGTTTTTACTTGAATCTTATTTTGAATTTTATTTTATTTTATTTTTAGTTTTTTTTTTCTGCCTTATTTGTTGTGTTTGATCTTCAAGATAGGTTAAAAGTTAGAATTTTTGTGTTAGTGGACTAATTCTTCTTTTGAATTTTGGGTTCTTGATCAAATGGGTCTACACTTTGGGCCATTTTAAATTTTCAGATGACTCATTTAGCTATTATTCAAGGGAAAATTAGCTATATAGTCATAATACCTAACATATTTAGTCAAAACAACAATACTTTAAAATATTTATTTAAAATGACAGAATGTCAATATTTTCAAAAATAATTTGTATTCACATTTTATTATTTATATGTCCTTTTGTTAATCAAAAGAGTCCATAATTGGATCAAATTCTAACCAACAACAGATTAAAAATAAAAAATAAATACAAAACTATCCATCAATATCTTCCCACATTTTAGACGTTTCCCACCTTTCACGTTTCTCAATTAAAGTTTTTATTTTCCCCCAATTTTCACGTTCTAAGATTCTCTTTCTTCAAGTTTTTTGCTCACATTAAAGCACAAGGTATTCAAAGCTCGATTCTTGTCACGACCCAAGCCTAGGGCATAGAAGTGACCGGCGAATGGGGAACCCGAAGGAACCCCAAACAAGCCTCATAGCATATCATTACACATCCTTGGTCGCGGAAGCAATTAAAATGACCATAAGCGATAAGCATAATCAAGGGGAAGTCGGGACTAAGGGAACAAGAGAAAAAGAGAATGATATATAAATACCATAGATGAGTCAAGCTCAAGCATAATACACAACTTGTCTAACACCACCTCTAAACATGGTTACTTAGCGG
>JAJOOH010024447.1:0-15891 GCA_029582605.1 Solanum gracilifrons | reverse complement strand
AATTACAAGGAATCCTACTCTAGAAAGGAAATAAAGTAACCTAACTAGGAACAAATTTAGTACTTCTAGGAAAGCATTAAATGGTACTTAGGAGACCATAAATAGACTAAGGAAAATATTAATAACCTATATATAAATAAATAAGGTAATTCCCAACTAGGAAAAGAATCTTGACAATCTTGGAAAGTTTGACTAGTCTTCTCTCAAAACTTGGGCAGAAAGCAACTCTTGTTGTGGCTGATTCTTGGACACTTCTTGACCTTATTTGCACGAAATTGGACCTTAAAATTCCTCATCTTGGGCTTGAATTTGGGCCACCAAATAATTGTAGCATTTGGACAATTCCTCTCCCTTGGGCTTGAGCTCTTCTTCCCCAATAAGACACATTTGGATCAGCGTTATAAGCCCATTGAGCTTATCATTGAACTCCTTGGTTTGAGATCTTGTTATGGGCCTCCTTGGAGTTTCTAAAGCTTCATCCTTGTCCTTCAATGGAGTAGAGCTTCCTTGGATGCTATCATAATGTCAGTGGGATACAAATGGATTATTGTGCGATAAGTAAAATCGTAAAATATAAAGTACGGCTTGTGCATTGAAAAATAATATTTTTTTTGCAAAAGTCTTGACATTATTGTATGGAGATAAATACTCCTAAGGTGGATGCAATGAGGTTTCTATTAGTCTGACAATATATGAAAAACTTGAATATGCATGATTAATGAATATCATGTCTAGCTACACAGTAAATATTATATGAAAATTCATGAAGGATTTAAAAGGTTATAAAGCGATTTCATTGAATAGTACCCCAATGATTCTAATATCGCATAACATAAAGATCAATTTCGATCTCATTAAAGTGGTTAGAAAATATCTTGTCATAGTGCAATTGGTGCACTTATGTATCCTGCTATTATAATTCTTGATAAATAATTTTATTAGTATGCATGCAAAATATAACATCACTCTTATCGATGGAGATATTAGAGTGAATCAAATATCGATATAAACTATTTATTCTGATCAATTGTGTCAAAATTTATTGATCATGAAATTGTAGGAAATTATGAAGGTTGAACTCATGAAAGTTATTTATTTTCATTTGGAAATACTGTCATATCAAGTCATTCAACAAGACAGTCAATTTTTTTGAAATTGTTCGTCAGTGTTCGATTGTTGCTGATAACAAATCGAACGAGCAATTTGTCTATGTCGACGAGATCACGAATTAAGTGATTGTCAAAAATATATTTGGTTGATGTCAATAAACATATCCAAAAAATATGTGATCTTCCTTTGGAAAGAGATTTTCCAACAACATTATATGAAGACAATGTCGTATGTGCTCAACTAAGAGGAGGATACATCCAAGGAGACTGAGCAAAATACATTCCATCGAGTTCTTCTTTTTATTCATGATCTTCAAAAGAAGGATGTAACTGATGTTTAACACTTTGTATTCACCAAGGCATTATCATCTTCAACTTTTGATCATGAGAAGCTGAGTCACAAGATCGGAATATGTCATCTTCAAGATATTAGGTAACGTTTTCATCAGGGGGAGTAAATATGCGCTGCACTCTTTTTCCCTTAACCAGATTTTATCCCACTGTTTTCTGGTAAAGGTTTTTAATGAGATAGCAAACAATGCGTATTACTGAACTTTTTCTTTCACTAAATTTATTTTTACATGGACATCCCAGGGGGAGTGTTGTAAAATGGATGTCCACACAATATACTTTGTATCCAAGTAAAATACTTTGTGGCCAAGTAAAGTAACTTTGTGCCCAAGTTTATAACTTATATATATATCCCCTCTTGTAATATGAAAGGAGAACAAGAAGTAAAAAACACATACAATAATAAAGGATAGTTACTACTATTACTACTTTGTCTTTCTCTATCTCTACTCTTCTTCATTCCAATTTATTATCTTCATTTTATAACAGTATTATCTTTTGCACACTTACATATTTTTTGGGTTTGTATATGCATATTTCTCATCGGTTACCAACGAACTTCTTCGTTTGATTTCACATTCATTGTGAATGTGAGTGATTTTGTTAAAAATATATTACAAAGATCTTGTGACTCAGTTCCATTTTTATTTTTTTTTAAAAGAAGAAGATCAAAACACAAATAATTAGGAAATCATATATATGTCAACAAATAATATATTCAATTAAGATCATAAACGTCAGGTGGTTAATATATTTGCCTTTTTAATTAATAATGTGAAACAATTTCAAGTATTGTATTAATTTGTATTTGATTTAGTTAGCAAAAAATAACTCTCTCTAAATAATAAAATTTGTAAGCTAATTTATTTGATAAATCTACTAGTACAAATATAAAACATAAAAACAAGAAAATAAATAAAATGATTAAAAAGTTGAAGGATTTATTTTTGTCGTTAAATAGATTAATCACATGGTATTACTAATACCATCAAATGAGAGGTATTAGTAATACATCTTATAATATCATATAGGGTGTAAAACTAATCCGTGAATTAGTTATACATAGGCCAAGATTCTTACCCAACATAGTTCTAAATAGTAATATACATAATACATGGACTATTTCTTCTAATCCATCCTATCAAACGGTCTTTTAGTTTCCATTTAAATAATAGTTATAATCAACCTGCTATTGAGGATATGAAAATAAAAATAAAAAAAGAGTTCCAATAATCATTAGTGTGTAAACTGTTACATACTACTACCACTTATAAACATGGACATATCTAGTCTACTAATGCAGGGAAACAGGAAACACTTAGTTTTCATTTAAATAGTAGGTATAACCAACATGTTATTAAGGATATCAAAAATGTCCTTACTGTCAGTACTTTGGTTCAAAAATATCCTTAAACTATACAAAAGGAACAAAAATGTCCTGTGTTTGTAGTTTGGTCCAAAAATGTTCTTATTGTTATTTAATGGGTCAAAAATGCTCATTTTCCAAATAAATTTATTATTTATTTTCTTTTTAACACATTTTTTTCTAATAATATTTTTTTAAGTTAGAAAATGTTTATTTTACTTCAATTCAGAAAAAAAAAAGAAAATATTTCTTATTTTATTGTCATTATGTTTTATCGTTATATAAATATAAATTAATGATGAATATACTATGATCTTCTATAATGACATATATTATATGTCGAAAGGGTACATGAAGTTATTCTATTTTAATTGATAAAATGAGATTAAGAAGAAAAAAAATATTTCCAACATTTTTATTTGTTAAAGTGATTTTAGAAGAAGAAAACAAGAATAGTGTTCTTTAATACTCCCTCTGTCCCTAATTACTTGTCTACTTTTGAATTGACACACCTATTAAGAAACAATGATTGACATAGTGAGTTTAACATATTACCCCTATTAATTATGAAGTGAATGAATTAAAAACTTAAAATCTTCAAGAAGTTCTACATTTTTCAAAGTAATAAATTAAGGGTATAATAGGTAAAAAAAAGTTGTTCTTTCTTGATTTGTCAAAATGGACAAGTAATTAGGGACAACTAAAATAAAAGCGGACAAGTGATTAGGGACAGAGGGAGTAATATTTTAATTAGTAAGAAGACGTGTTTAAAAAGAAAAAATATATATATTTATTTGGAAAAAGGTTTTTTTGACCCATTTTGCAATTATAGGGGTATTTCTAGACCAAAATATTGCCTGCAAGGACATTTTTTAACCAAAGTATTGACGGTAAGGGCATTTTTGAGTCAAACTATAAACGGAGAACATTTTTATTCCTTTCACATAGTTTAAGAACGTTTTTTACCTTTTTCCCTAAATAAAATTATAGAATTTATTTATTTTTATACCATATAATTATGCTATTTCTCAATAATCAGTAGCGTTTTTCTGGACCATTACCGACGACAATAGTTTAGCAAATATAATATTTTTAGAGTCATTCTTTATCCAATTGGGTTAATATTAATCTTGTTAAACAAAGGTTCTTTACATGAATTCCTACTCTCCATAAAATGGGAATTGAGCTTTTTGTCGTCTCTAATAGTCCAGGAAAAAAAAGCTGTTGATTATTTTGCAAAAGGAGAATCATGCCAATTAGAAGGAGAAAAAAATATAACTACATGGCAAAGAATTAAATAGATTTATTTTATTTATTTATGGGGTTTATCTTTACATGACATTAAATAATTTATTTATGGGGTTCATGATTATATGGCATAACAAAATAATTTAATTTGACATGTTAAATTTATTTTAATGTTAAATGTAGTTGAATGATTTTTGAAGGTAAAAGTTTTAGGTTGAGTGGTTTTATTGATATATATAAAATAAAATTCACTGACTTTATTAGATCATTTTTCATAGTTCAATTACCTTTTAAGATATGAGGTTCTTGGTATTAGATAGTGTCGTCTCGTTGCATTTAGGCACATAGAGCAAGTGTGATTCGTACCATGAAATAAAAACATGAAATTTTAATTTTGTATTAATTTCCAAATCTTAAAATAATTGATACACAAGTGTTATGTTTGATTACTATAATTCACCTATTCGAAAATTTTCTTTATTTTCTAGCTCTCATATTAAAAAATATATATATTTGTTACACCAAAATACAAAACATATATACATATGAAACTAAATGGAGCCGAATTCCATGAGTAGCATCTAATGATGATAAGGCAAAGTTGTTTGAATTCTATTTTTTCTCTTTTGTAGAAATCTTTGTAAAGATCGCTTCATGAATAGACCAGTTTGAGGTTGTAATGATGATGATGAGGGCTGAGACATCTTATTTGTTTTCTCCTCCATTCCTCTATTTGCAAGATATATTATAGCTTTAGCCTGTATTTTTTATTATTAAAACTTATACTCAAAAACAACTCATTAAAGATAAAAAAGGAGTTTTAAAGTTAACTTTTGATTATTTTATAAACGGATTAAAAAACGAAAAGTGATGAATACTAGCCATTCACTTCATATCCACACAAACAATTAATTAAAGAGAAAAGAACTGGAAACTAAATACACATACCTGAAGCTGAGTAACATCAGAATCCACAAATTTTCCATTGTAAAATATTGTTAGCTGTTGTGATTTCTTATTCTCGAATTCTTGATCCTCCCTAATAGGAGAAAAGGATGAAAGCGAAAGAGTGAGTTCCAAATTGCAATTTCTTCTCATTTTCTTCAATTAACTTCACTTACACAAACAAAATCTGGGATTGAACTAAGATTTTTATACGTCGAATCGATATCTATATGTATATTTTGTGTAACTGATAATCAAGATTTACTAGGAAGGTTTTTGGATGAAGTTATGATAATTGATATTTATTGGAGAAGAAAGGGGACTTTGAATGAATAAATACAAAATGATTTTCTTGAAAAAGTAAAAGCCACGTTTTTTTAATTAATTGATAAAATAGAACACGAAGCGAACAATTTTGATAAGGAAATGTACATTGTACACACTCCACACACACATAGACAACTAATACAAACACCAATTTTTTGTCGGCCTATGGATCATGCACACAACTGTATAAGTCGGCCTTAGTATTTTATATATAATTGGCTTATGACGTTGCTAGCCTTTTCAATTTATTTGAATATTCTATTTAGATATTCGAAGTAAGTTATTATATTCTAATTGAACACCACATGAACTTCTAACAAAATATTTCAAATACACACTTTTAGTTTCAATTTTGAAATATATTTTTGTGTGTGTTCTCATTCGTCTAGATATAAGGTATTTAAATTAAAAACATAAAGTATGTTATCTCTTTTGAATATATATATGTTTTCTTTGTATGCCAAATATTTTAAAGAGCTAGAAAATAAATTATAATCATAAATAAAATATAAAGGAACATAATTTTTTTGGATAAATAATGACAATACAATTCTGTTTGTTCCATTGATTCTTCTCTCTTGTTTATCATTTATCTCTGTGATTCGAGGGTTGAAGCAGTGTGTTTCTCGAGTAGGATAATGTGAATCTCCTTGGATTTATTTGATCTCCAAGAAAGAAGGATTTTGTGGATCTTCTTAAAATATTTGATTGTCAAGAAGAGTTTTAATACATCTTGATCTCTTTATAAATATCTCAAAAATTTATTGGATATTTAATATTTCTTTTCAAGATAATACATTACCATCTATATATGCATGATCTAGAGTTTAGGATAGAGTATCTTCCATGAACCCTAACTGAAAATTGGGCTTGTTTTGTGGAGTCCCACAAAATTTTGATGCCTACTGCCTCAATAAGTTATAAAGTCCCATGTATTTCACTACAAGAAAAATGGTCAATAACGAAGGGAAAACTAGTCCCTAAAACTGAGATTCTGGTCCTTAAAGGTCATTAGCGACGGAAATTCTGGTCGCCACCCCGTCTCTATAGCCTCCGTTGCTACAAGTCATTTAGGACGACATGGAATAGCTGGTCCTTAATTTAATTTTGCGACCAGCCTTTAACTGGTCCTCAAAATGCTTTTAGGGACCATAATTTTTGGCCCCTGATTTAAGAGATTTTCCGACTATTAAGAATCTAGTCCTAAAAATATTTTCAGGGACTAGATTCACTGGTCCTTACGTATAAGTCCAATTAGTGCTTAAAGGTTTCAAGGACTAGTTTACTGGTCCTTAATGTCTATTTATATAGATATGCTTCTTAATTTTCTATATTTGAAATTACAATACAATTAATTAGGAAATAATCAAATACTTATACAGAAAACCAATAATCTGCTTTCGTGTATATATATATAAACCATAATACAACAGTCACATCATTGTTTGCACATCAATTTCATGAAAATAAAGAAGAACAAATTAACATCCTCTATCAAATAATATTAATGTAAATGATGTCCTATGGTTTATCTACTTAGGCTCTTTGAATTCCAGAACCAGCAGTTAGCAGTTCCCATGTTTTAAGAGTCGGGTCCAGCAACCATTTCAAGCTAATTCAAATCTAATTTGTGTCAAGCCCATGGAGGAGAGCTGATCTTCACACAAAAAACCTCACTACCGCAAATTCCTGCAGTGCACAAGTTCCAAACTTAGTTCACATATACAGAACTATGTCATGCATATGTAAAACAAACCTCAAATAGAAACATACGTATATCCCAACGCGCCACATTGCACATAAGTGAAATAAATCAAACTAAGAGGCAAGATCAAACACAGAAACGAAATTCCAGATCAAACCATCAGCACTTCTGTCAGTAAACCTAGAAGACGTACAGGGAAAAAGACATCGAGCAAACTTGAGCAAAAACAATGTGGAATGAAGCAGCTAACTCTTAAAACTGGGGAGCTGCTCACCTTAGCAAAATACATTTGTAGTCATAAAAAACAATATATAGAAAGTAGCATCATAAATGACTGATCTACTGGTAACTTAATCAGACAGTTCCAAGCAAGCATGTAGTTTATTCTCGTAAGGTCACCAGCTCATCAGTCATTAGCTATGAAAGCAAAACTAATTGATAGATTTCATTAAGAGAGGACAGAAAGTACATCTCTACCAGTTTATAATCGATTAATGCAGGCAATGCAAATTCAATTCTAAAATTTCATATGAGGAGGTATGTTGAAGATATGATTAAATAAATACAAGTGGTGTCATCTCTAACAACTTAAACTTAAACCAAAACCATTCCAGAGCTAATGGGAACTTTCAGCTCGTATTTCTTAGCTGATTCTTGAATGAAACAACACAACTATTAAAAAAACTTAATCTACCAAAAATATAAATAAATTAAATAACTGAAGTTTTTAAGACGTTCCTATAAAACTATTAAAACTAGGACCTGGAATAGATCCAATACAAGTTACTGCTGAAAGTTATGGGAATCTTCATATACTTTAAAGCTGCAAAATCGCAATTCGTTTTAAAGTTAAACACAAACATTTTTCTATGATATTGCAGAAATGAAATAAAGGACTACTAGCTTAAGAAAAATAAAAAGGTTAAGAGCAGATGAATGATAAACATGTACTCATGTACTCATGAACTCATACAAGTTTTTTTTTTAAAATAGAACCTTCTTTTAAGTTTCTTGACAATAATCTGCAAAATATAAGGTTTTTCTTCTGGTAGAAAAATAAATTTAGACTACTCGAGCCACATTTAGAGATAAATACAAGAGCTCTGCATTACTTTAAAATTTTAAGATAACTATCCTTAGAGATTGAGAAGTTCAACTCTTTCCCAACAAATATGAGGTAAACTTTAAGAAAATTATCCACTGAGTTTATTTTTTGACTAATCTAGTGTCTGTAGGAATTGTAAATTACCAAAACAAGATGGGATTTGCCTGTAAAAAGATTATTAAAAAAGTACATCTTGATTAGTTGCAAGATGACCAAGTGTTGCAAGCAGTTTTTCACTAAGCTTGATGTTCTCAAATATTAGCCTTTGGGAGATTTCCAATAGAATGTGGCATACTTCAACTCATCTGGTTTTGTGAAAAATTGCAAAACACCAATGAGCTAAAACCAAATATTTATGATGGAATTTTCCTCTCAGTTGTATTTGGTTCAGAAACATTAGAACAACTTGGGAAAGGTTTCCAATAGAGATTGGAATTTTCAAATATAAGAATTGGTTCATATGCCGTATAGAAAATTAAAATGCATTTAGATAACGCACTAAAAGTATACCTTATTCCGGGGGTATGAGTACACTGTTTTCGCATTCAAACTCTCCTACTTTGTGTTGTGTTTGCTTTCAAACAATAAGACTGCTTGCTAACTGAATCACAACTGACGAACTTTTCTAGGCGTCTTTGTGTTCTCTTTCCTACGAATCAGGTGCAAAAATAAAACACTTCTTCAATTACATAGCTCCAAAATATTTTTCCACTAAAAACATAACTATTTGAATCTTAACATGTCCTCTAGATTGGCCAAGTTCAATTCCATATCCACAAATTTGTAGATACTAAAAAACTTTCCGTGCATCACAAATGAAGAGGAACTCCAACATAACTACAGTAGATTCTGTTTCCCTCATTAAACCATGCATCTCACCATTAATAGAAATGCATTGTGCAGCTAATAGAGAAAAAAAGATTTACAGTCCCCTCCTTATACTGGTTCTTATATAAATTACCATCCCTTTGAAATATATCACAAATCATTGTCCATATTATACTCTTCTCCTATTCATCAGTCCCAAATTTTCCATATTTGTGTTATCCATTACTTCCTATCATACAGTTCCTCTTCCATAATGGAAGACGCAACACAATTAAGAACAACACCAGTGTACTCTTTGAATATATTTCAATCCTATGAAGAGTTATTTTCTTAAAAGTTTACATTGGCTAAGCACAATGACTGCTACAATATATTCAATAACAACCTTGATGTACATTTTTTTTTACATGTTTTAATCATTTAAGAATTCATTTCGTCAGTTCACATTTGTTAAGCTCATATAAGATTAGCCAAACTAGCTCATATATATCAAGGGCCATAGGCCTAAATCAACTATGCCAAAATATTTTTTTGTAGAGCAATTCTATAACCTCAACGATTTTTAAGTAATATGAACATGCAAATATGCAAACACTATACAAATGACTATTGCCAAATCCCTAAGTTAGTTGAAGATTATTCATTTTAGCCACTATTTTTGTACTATTTCACAATTTAGAATTATCAGTTAGAAATTAACCTAAATCAACAAATACTTAACACCATCTTTCAGAAATATTGAAAATTCCTCTATTAATGCAACAACCTTCAAAGATATGACTTTGACTCCTCTCTGTAACAAAAGTTTCATGGAAGACAATGTTGGCCATAAATATTGTCTTCCTAATACTTCTACACATATACTTAACCACTCAGATGGTTTTCCCCAATCAACTATTATCTGGACCCATAATCATAACCACAAAATTAACATAGATATCAATAAAAGGGAAATAAAATAATTATACTACAAAGCTTATGGAAAAACACTAATGCGTACCCTTGAAGTCTTTTGGATCATTATGAAAGAAATTCATGAATCACAACTGAATATGATAACCCATTTCTTAGAAGCATTTAGTCGAAAACCCTAATCTAAGTAAGTGCTTACCACAGTGAACTGAAGAATTTCATAGAGATGAAATAGAAGAAACATGAAGGTTTTTTCCAATTTGCGAAATCGCAGATGCAATGTTGTGCATCTCCATTTAGCGATAACCTCTACAAATATAAAAGCTTCGACACTTCTTTGGAATAGATCGAACTACAAATATCGCCCATTAATCGAGATTTCAAGTGGTGAATCATGGGTACAGAGAAGGCTAAGCTTGTAATTAGGTTTGAGAGAAAATGATATGTGTCACTGAAGAGAAGTTTTGAGGGGTGAAGAATTTCTTGTGATGTAGTGTTAGATTAAGAAGGGTTTTCATTTTTATTTACGGAATTGGGCCTTATTTCCACCTCCGATTTAGTATTAGGACCAGATATCTATTATTTTAGAGATGAGTATTTTTACCTTTCGTTAATCAATGAGGAATTAAGCACCAACGAAAAACCTTGTCCTTATATTATACTTTCAAGGACCAATTTTTTAACCCGTCCCTATGTTTTGGTCCTTAAAAGGGTATTTTCTTGTAGTGTTTTCTACTTCAGGTTAATGTGTATAATTAAACGAGATGACATATTTCTATAATTTACTTAACTACCTCATAGTCGAACAAGCATACAAGAAAAGATTTTTCAAAATTTGAATCGAAATTGTCTAATTGAAACATTTTACTAGGAATTGGTGTGTTCAATTGGAATAAAACTTAGTACGAGTGTCTAAATATTAAGACTAGTTTAAAGGGCTGACTATGTATTTAATCAACCTTTATACTCCGTAGGGAATTGGACCAGTCGTATATGATTATATGTAATTAGTTTATATGTTTCCAAAGATAACGGTGGCTTTGACGGGCCACTAAGCATTACTTAACTATAGTCTATAGATATCATGGTGTCTCGATGGTCCATAGAGAATGCATTTTCTATTCTACATGAATTGATGATATTAGCCGAGTTTATTCCAAGTGTGGTTGATAGGAACCTTGCTAGTTGAGGACTTATTTTTAAGACAAAACAAACTTACTTTTTTTTCTTGATTTTATAGTGGGTGTTACACTAGCAGCATAGATGTCCAACAAAGATTGACTCAGGGTCAAGTGCGGCACCAAGTGCTAGTAACATCCCTAAGATAGGGTATGACAATAGTCACCCCAAACCCTAATATGAATGTGAAAGTGAAAATCACATGACTTGACTGTTGACACTCAATTTTGATCATATGCAATTCGAGTTAATTATCGAGCTTCTTCAATTTCAAAAAAATTGAACTAATAATCGTCTTTAAAAAATCCTAAAAGTATTTTAAAATCTTTCTCTAATTACTTCTATTAGTTTTTCTGAAATAATTATATAATACGTAATAATTTTATGTATTGATTTAAACATATTTTTCATCTTTTACATAAATATTTAATAAACAGCCTAAAAACAGTGTTTAGTATAAATACATATTTCTTTCCTTTAAATTAGAGAATTTTATAATAATGTATAATTAGTTATTTGCCTTAAATAATTAACTCATGACTTGATGATTAATTTGTCTTGTTTAAATTAAGAAACTCAAATAACTAATCGATAATCATCCATCTCTTTTTAGTTTAGGCCGGATTTAGTTGTTTGACTCAATTTGGTTATACCTAAATCTAATTCGGTTAGAATATCAACTCAAGTGATTAAATTTTAAATAAAAAGGTCATCCTCTTAATTCTTACACACTTGTACACATATACATATATTTACGTCTCTCGCGCTCTCACACTCTCCTCTCTCTTTCTCCTTTTCCAGCCCTCACGCACGCTCCTCTCCCCTTTCCTCTTCCAAAACACAAAAGTCAAAACCAAGAACCCTAATTTCTTCACCCAAACGACACTGCCCCTATCATCCCAGTCAGTCTCTCTCTGTATATTTGAAAGATAATAGACCTCGGGCTCAGATTGTTGACTTTAGTTTAGATAAAAATCTCACCCAAACCTGTGAATGTAGTCATTAAACTTGATATGGTCAAAGCTTATGACAAAGTTTCTTGGCATTTCTTAATAAAATTTCTGGAGAAGATGTGTTTCAATAATTGTTTTGTCGATAAGATTTAGAGGTTGATAGCCCACAATTGGTATTCAATTTTGATAAATAGTCAAGCTACATGCTTTCTCATTCCACCAGAGGAGTGAAACAAGGGGATCATTTATCTCCAGCTTTGTTCATTCTTACTGAGTTACTGTTGAAGTACTTTCTAGAGCTTTAAATATTTTACTCCTTACCGAAAGCTTCAGGAGTTTTGATATGCTTAAATGGAGCTCATATATATATATATCTTAATCACCTAGCCTATGCTAATGATACTATCATTTTATCTTCTGTTGATAAGAGTTTTTTGCAAATGATTATGAATACTTTGGGGAAATATGAAAGACAATCTGGCTAGAAAATCAAAAAAGAAAAAAACTTCTTCTATGTTTTTAATAAAACTGCTAGGCAAGTCAATTAACAGGTTAGGAGGTCACGGGTTTTAATAAATGAAAAAAATTCTTTTATTTATTTGGGGTGTCCAATTGGTCATGCTTGGAAAAGGAAGTCACACTTTACAGAGCTCATAAAAAAGTGAAGAACAAGTTACAAGCCTGAAAAGCAGAATTCTATCTTATGGGGGTAAGATTGTCCTGATTAATAAAGTGTTGCAAAGTATTCTTAGTTACCTTTTATCTTCTATTACTCCTCCCAAATGTGTTATCTATGAACTACACAAATTGTTTGTTAGATTTTTCTGGACTAACAATGAGGGAGAAAGGCAAAGCACTGGGTCTCTTGGACCAACATGTGCTTTCCTAGGGAAGAAGGTGGTCTTGGTTTTAAATAACTATTTGATGTTTCTAAAGCTTTGTCGTCTGTAAAACTTTGGTGGATTTTCAGAATAAAAAAATCCATGTGGAATAAATATTGCAAAAGGCTTAGACCTCAAGTAGTTGAATGGAAAGGGGGCTCATAGTTGTGGAAATACATGTTGGAAGCTAGAGAATAATCAGTTGATTTGGTGGGAGCCTAAATGTGGGAATTCAAACGTTTGGTAGGATAATTAGACTAAATTAGCCATCTATTAATCTAGACCTTTTTGTGGAAGAGATAAATGAACTCATGGAGGAAAATGCTTTGAAGGATGAGAAACTTCATCAATTATTTCCTCTCTATTTATCAGATTCACAGTGAATTTTCTTACTTAGAACCTATCGAGGAATAGGATGAGCCTTTGTGAATGCTTACCAGCTCTGGGAAGTTTATAGTTAGTAGTGCATGGGAAGAGGTGAGACAAAAGGAAGACAATAATGCAAAATTTGCAAACTTCTTGATTAAAGGTGTACTTTTAAGGTCTCCTTATTTTTGTGAAGATTAATGGGAAAAAAAAATACTTCCTTTAGGGGAAGTTTGATCAAAATAAAGGTGGAGGAGGAGGCTCTTTGTTATTGTTGTACTAGGCCACAAACAAAAACTATTGATTATGTTTTTCTGACTTCTTCTTTTGCTAAAAGGACTTAGCAGAACTTTATTACTTCAGTTGGGGTACAAATTCCAGGTTTTCAGTTGAAGGTATTTCTCCACAACTGGTGGAAATTGGATGCACCTCCTAAACTTAAGTCAATCTTGATGGCACTGCCTCCTTTCATTATTTGGCAACTTTGGAAGAGAAGGAATGCTCTTAAGCATGGGGAGAAGATGTCTTTTATAAGACTGTGGAAGAAATTAATAGGCAGATTTGGTTCACTAACTTGAAGTCTAATTTGAAAATATCTCTACCTGATTGCCTTATATTCCTTATCACTAGCCCATGCTTGTTAAATTTCTAAAAGAATATACACCTTCTATTGATACAAAAGTAGTTATCTGGAGGAAACCTGAGGTAGGAAGTTACAAATGTAATACAAATGGAGCTTCTAAAGGCAATTCTAGACCTAGTTCAAGTGGCTTTTGTGTGAGAGATCCTTCTGGTAATTTTATATACCCAGAATCATCTAGACTGTTGGATGATAATAATCTTATAGCTGAAGCTAAGGCACTAGTAGCAAGGCTAGAATTTTGCATTCTGGCACATTATACTCAATTAGAGATGGAAACTGATTCATTAACCATGAAAAACGTGCTTAAAGGTATTTGGGAGGTCCCTTGGGAAATAAGTTTGGAAGTGAAGAAATTTAAGGAACTTAGGAACAATGGTTTAATAAGGGTGGAACACGTATTCAGAGAAGGAAATTAGATGGTTGATTACTTTGCTAACATGGGTGCTCATTTTTGCAAGTACTAAGAAATATAACAATATCCAGGTGGTTCCCTCACAAGGCAAAAGAATTATCAACATGGAAAAAGACGAAGTTCCAAGTTTCAAGATTAAGAAATATCAAAATAAAGGATATCGAGGCACACAATCCCACACACAGTCAGATGGCACGAATAATACAACAGTTACACCATAAGTTACAAACAACCAAAGCGGCTACTTTATCAACATTCTAGTTCGAGATCATGGTATTGTTCTTAATGCATTTAAAGCACAGAGTATTTTAAAATAAAGTTTCATTATTCTTACCAGTTGATGATTAATGTTAATCATTGATATTTGAGAATCAATTAGATAATCTTTGTCAAAACAGTGGTATTAGCTTCTCTTGAAGCTCATTCTATATATAAAGTGAAATGATTGATAAATCAAAATTCAATGAGGTGACAAAGCAAGTGGCTTAGTTGTGATCTGGTTACCTTGCGTAGATTCATGTGGGAATTTAACAAAGAGCCGAAGAAGTCTTTTTTTGGATATGATTTCATGGCATCTGTAAGAATTGCAAATGTCTTGAGTGAAATTACTCTAAGCTCTTTGAGCTATTTCCATGGCAGATCTGGGTTAAGGTTGGCGATGATCATAACATCATCACTCGAATGTGACATTCTTGAAGCTGGCTCAATGTTTGACCTCAACGCTTGATGATTTCAGGCAATGGGCACCTGAGCTCGTTTGAGTTTTCCTTTTTTAGGGTTTTGGGGTCTTTCCCAATTTGTCTTGTCTATTTGTTTTATTTCCTTTTCCTTTTAATTTTGTTTTGGGCTTGTTTTGAGCCTTTTGGCTAGTAGAAACTTTTGGTCTACTATCTCACAATGTAGAACTCTCTTGTTTTTATATATTTGATGGTTTTGCCATCTTTTTTTAAAAATATTAATAATAATAGGCCAAAGTCATCTGTAGCCCCTCAAAGTTGTCCTCATTATTCATTTAGACACCTCAACTACACCTAGTACCTATTGACCACCTCTACCACCCCAGATTTGAACCATCTAAGCATTTTTTTTATCACTTTTCATAAACTGTGTGGCGCGTGTATTTAAGCTCCCCACGTGTATCCGACGTGTATAGAATGACCATTTAACAACTACCACGTGTATCCGACGTGTATTGTAAATGTCTTAATTGGGGAAGATTCCTAAATCGTTAAAATTGACAGAACACTTCTCTCTCTCTCTCTTCGCGATTTTTTCCAAATTGAAGCTCTCCATCTTCGCAATTTCCTCCAGATTGAAGTTGGATTCGTCTTGTTCGTGTTACAATCTTGAAGATTTCCTTGTGTAAGTTAGGATTGTTAATGATTTTTACATGCTTTGTTAAATGAATTCCAAAAGGCTAGGGTTTTGTAAAAAAATAGGGTTTGTGATTTTTGCGAATATTCTGTCCCTTCTTTACTATTACCCAGAAAATATGCTTTAAAACTTTGTTTTTTAGTTGTTGTATGGGTTATATGAGTATATTCCGTTATCTTAAGCTAGG
>JAJOOH010024446.1:0-16098 GCA_029582605.1 Solanum gracilifrons | reverse complement strand
TATATATATATATATATATATAGAGAGAGAGAGAGAGAGAGAGAGAGAGAGAGGGAAGGGGGATGACATAATACTAGTCATAATTAATTACTAGCTACATACTACTAGCACTAGAGATGAAGTGGCCAAGACTCTGCAACAATTCTGATTTCAACATTGTCTCATTTTTCTTTGACGTGCAAATTTGTTGATTGATCACGACACTATTGGATAAAACTACCTAAAGCAAACTAATCATTAAAAGACCGAAAAAGTAGCTATATGCGGAGGAAATGATCATCTTTAAATTGGATTTTCCCAATCACTTACTAGGCAAACAAGAACAAACTCATAGCTAGTCAGTAAGAGGGAGTGAAATTTCATCAGTTTATTTATTGGTGAAGCAAAGCAGTGAGAAGCTCTAGGCAAAATGTTATAGGCAGTAGCTAAATATAGACAAAGATAGAACAAGATCGTGGAGGAAAACTACTGGAAATAACTTAAAATTCACTACCAAAATCAATGGATTCAGAGATATAAACAGGAGTTAATCCATTGGCAGTAGGAGAACAGATTTTAAGCAAAAGTCTTAAGACTGCTTACTAGTTTTACTTCTTAAAATTGAAACCAAAGTGGTCCATTAGAAAACAAAGAGATGCTTATTGTTTGGACATGAAAATAGCCTCCAAACAGTGCCTGATTTACCTTTTCAAACATATTCGAGTTGGAATGAAAAACAACTAATGGAAACAAACGTTTAAATTCTCTTAATTCTGTGGAAAATAAAGCCAGCAAAACTTCGAAATTAAGCTAGTTCCTTCCATGATACCAATATTTAAATGTATACAACTAAACATATCAATGAGCTTAAACATGTGATTTAGATAAAAGGGAGAGGAAATTACACTTGAGCAAAACAGAATGCAGGAAACAAAACTAATAATGCAGTACCCAAAAGTTAAATTCTAACAAACAAAAGGAAACAAATATGAGCTGGAAAAATCTAAATAAAAAAAAGAAGTAAGCTATATGGAATTTAACCATTAACCTATATGTTAAGCAGTGACTAAATCAAAACAACTAAAATACTTAAAACAAACACAAATCAAAATCGGGAATTTAAAGAGATAGCGGAAGCAGATTACCCGGTTATGGGCAGCAAACTTGAGACGGCGAGTTGAAACGAACTATTTCACCACCACGTGAAAAGAACTCCGACGAAAGCTTCCGATGACAGAAAGCAAAAAGCTTAAGACAAGAGCTCGAGATTCGAAATTCTTAACTTAACAACTATGGAAATCAGTTGATAGCATATGCATGTAAGCATTTATAAAAATAAACTGAGAAAAGGAGGATTACCAACTAGAATGAGACATTGAGAGATGGAGCGGAAAGAAAGAAAGAGAGACTATCGCTTACTGTGCTTGGATTAGAGCAGTAAGAAAAAAATTGATGTGTGCTTCAGCTCAGATCCTTCGTAGCCATGGAAGGAAGCTTCAAATCAACCCAGTAGGGTGTTAACCCTCGGAGGACGGCTAAGGATGTCCATTAAAAGGAGCGGACCGATGGGGTCGTTGCTCATGACGTGCTACGGAACCTCCACCGTGCCGGGGGAGGGGGACCAAGCAGGGCATAGCTAGCGGCATAGGAGCTAGATGGAATGGAGGAGATAGATCGAGTATTCTAAAAATTTGAGGATGAAATAAAATTTGACTAATAGAATGTTTGGGTATTTGAGGGTAAAAAGAGGATATTTCTTTCTCTTTGCTTTTAAAAGTAATTTCTATTAAGGGTTATTTTTAGTGGCTTTAAGGTAATTGCCGGTACATGTTGCTTTAAAACACTATTTAGCGGCAATTATATTGTTACCTCTAAATAATTGCCACTAAATCCTACTTTTGTTGTAGTGTGGCTCCTTATGAAGCTCTTTATGAGAGAAAATGTAGATCTCCTATTAGATGGTTTGAAGTTGGTGAAGCAGGGTTGATAGGACCAGATTTAGTTCATCAAGTTGTGGAAAAGGTGAAAGTAATTCAAGCGAGGTTGAAAACGGTGAAGAGTCGTCAGAAACCCTACACCTATGTTAGGAGAAGGGAGTTAGAGTTTGAAGTAGATGATTGGGTATACTTGAAAGTTTAACCTATGAAGGGTGTAATGAGATTTGGTAAGAAGGGGAAGCTTAGTTCCCAGTAAATTGGCCCTTACAGAAGATCGAAAAGGGTAGGTAATGTAGCTTATGAGTTAGAGCTACCCCAAGAGTTAGCAGCGGTTCATCCGGTATTTCATATTTCCATGTTGAAGAAGTGCATGAGAGATCCTTCACTTATCATACCAACTGAAGATATTGGGATCAAGGATAACTTATCTTATGAGAACATTCCGGTCCAGATTCTAGATCGCCAAGTTCGCAAGTTGAGGACTAAGGAAGTGGCATCAGTCAAAGTCCTTTGGAGGAACCAATTTGTTGAAGAAGCTACTTGGGAAGCTGAGGAAGATATGAAGAAGAGATATCCACATCTCTTTGAAACCGGAGAAGTTCCAGACCAAGGTACTAATTCTCTTCTTAGTACTTTTTCATTTATAAGTTAGCATGTTGTAATTGCATTGTTTGTGGGTGTTTGAGATGAATGTTACATGCTACACCCTTAGCCTACTAAGAGCAAGCTCATTCGAGGATGAATGTTACCAAGGGGGAGAAATTGTAACACCCCATAACTAGAAAGAACTAGAAAGAAGTTAAAAAGTGGAAATAGTCATTTTTGGAAAGAATATAAAAATCTGGAAAATTTGTCAAGTATGTTAAGTTGGATTTTTGGTCAACTTCAAACGACCATAACTCCTAGCTCAGGATGGTTTAGGTGTATTTCCAAATATCATAGGAAAGATCTTAGAATAATCTTTCCAACGCCACCAAGTTTACGCGATTCCGAGTTCGTATGAGTGAGATATGATCATTTGAAGCTGGGTTGTTCAAATAAGAAAAGTCTAAAACCGCATTTTGGAAGGGTATTTTAGTCTTTTCCTTACCCATTTATTTTGATCCATTTTTAGGAGTTTAATTGGGGTCAAATCAGAATTTGGTCAGTTTAGAAAATTGGAAATCTATGCTAGGGCTTGGAGAAAGGAGAAAAGAGGAGAAAAGAGGAGAAAGAAGAAGAAAAGGCAAGATTCATCAAGAACGTTCAAGTTTGATTGTGGATTTCACCAAGGATTCAATCCTACAAGGTATGTGATATCACATACCATTGGGTTAGTTCACCCACACGCCAAACATATTTAATTCAATGTATTTTCGTCCTAAACAGATTGAGAATTTGATGTTCTTAAGTTGTATTCTTGAATTACTTTTGTTCTTGAATTTAGGATGAGATTGAGGAGTTCTTGAGAGTTTAATGTTGATTATTAGAGTTCCTTTGATTTAGATTCTTGTGTATATGTTTTGGGTACCTGATCTAAAGAAATATTGAGAAAAAGAATCGAAATTAATCGAATTAAGGTCAGAAAACGAGTTGAAAAGTTCATCGGGTTTGCCTGGGAAGGGGCTGGCGTGACGCACCCCTGTAGCTCCAGGAAGGCTGGGGCGGCGTGCCAGCAGTGCCCCATTTTGGAGCCCCAGTAATTTAGGGGATGGCGCGGTGCGCCAGGGACACTCCAGGGTCGTCTGCCCCCACCTGTTTTTCGTCGTCTAGCCCGTTTAAGTCTTTCTAAAGTGTACTAACACTTCCTATTGATTCTAACTACTCTAAATGATTTCTAAACATCTAGAAATCATCCAGAAACATGAATCATAACCTTGAATCCATAAATTCAAATTCAAGGAAAGTTAAGAGCCAAGTCTAGGAAGTTCTAGAGTCCTTTCAAGAAGTCTTTTGCAAATGCTTTTAACTTTGTTTTACGACTTAAAGTTCAAGTTGAGTAAAGAGTAATGAATGACGTTCATTTCTTCAAAGATTATATGGGGACTATGTATTCCCAAAGAGTTTAAAATGTTTTCACATTTAAACAAGAAAAGGAAAACCTTGATTTCTAAAGAGCCTTTGAGCTAGTTTTCAGAAAAGAATAAATGCTTTCATGATTAAGCAAGAGGGGAAAGTTTGATTTCCAAGATAGCCTTTGAGCTATGTTTTTGAGCAATTATCTCAAATCACAGAAAGAAGTATGTTTTTAAACACAAGAGCTAGTATCATATTTTTGTAGTATTGAGCACCGATATGTGGGAGAGTTTGGACAACTCACAGCCCTCATAAACCATGTAGCCATCATAGATTGAAAAGGGTCATACTTTTTAGATGAATCCTTAGTGCTTTTTAGCATAAACTAGTGGATGCACTCAATAGTCAGGTTTTATACCCTCGGGAAGGTATAGGATGACCCTGGCAGCGTGAGGCAAAACGTTGTATCATCACAATAGCTCTTAAGTGATAGTTGCCAGATAGAGAAACTCCCACAAAAGTAATTGTATTCTTATATACACAATTTAATTGTATTTTTACATACATTTCAGAGTTATATTTGTATATTTGCATACATACAAAGTATTATTGTATTTCCAAAATACACAGAGTTCACATCCATATTTTGAACAACTTTTCTTTATACTACACCTGTTTTAAACTGCTTTATATTGAAATGAGTTCATTTAAGTTGAGTTGAGTTGAGCCAGGTAAGTTCTTCAGTTCCTTTCAAGCTTATGTCTTGTTTTAGAATTCCTCTCGCATACTTGTACATTCAATATATTGATGCCATTTAGCCTGCGTCTTTTAATGATGCAGACACATGTAACCAGGATCAACATCCAGCGCATCATTGATTCTAGTTGAGCTCCAGAGTTTGTTGGTGAGCCTCCTTGCTTTCGGAGGATCCCTTTTTATTGCTTTTAGTATTAGCTAGTTCATTAGGATGTCGTGGGTCCTGTCCCAACATCCATCTCAGTTGTTTAGAGGCTTCATAGATAGACAGTCAGGTGTTAGTTCATTAGTCATTATCTTGTTATTGACTTATATTTAGATTTGAGTTGCCACTTTAGATAAGTTAAATGTTTATTTCTGAAACATTATGGGTTTAGTTTTGAGATTGTTGAGTTATATTGCATTTGGGTTCTCTTCTTAATACTTAAAAGTCTTCCGCTGAGTAAGTAAGCCAGGCCAATAGTTCGCTTGGGGCCAGCAATGATTCTCGAGTGTCAATCCCGCCGAGGGTGTAGGCTCGGGGAGTGACAAGTTTGGTGACCCATAAGATATCAAATGAAAGGTCTTGGAATCATCTTTCCAACGCCATCGAGTTTGCTAATTTTTGAGCTCGTATGAGGGAGATATGGCTATTTGAAGTCGGGTTGCCTAGTTAAAGAAAGTTAACCGGATTTAATAAGGGTATTTTGGTCTTTTCCTTACCCTATTAGATTTATTTCGTTTTTAGTAATTAATTAGGGGTATAACTTATTTGGTTCAGTTTACACCATCATAATTCACGCTAGGGTTTTATAAAAAAGTTCACGAAGAGAAAAGAGGAGAAAAGAGGAGAAAGGTTAAGATTTTGTCAAGTTCTTGAAGTTTCGTCGCGGATTTCGCCAAGGGTTGAACCCTAAGAGGTATGTGAGTTCACATAGCGCTGGTTTCATTGACCCACGCGCCAATCATGATTAATTCAGCATAATTTCGTTCTTGAAAGTAAAGGATTTGAGTTCTTGATGAGTTTTATTGAAGTTTCCTTCATAATCTTGATTGTTGAGGTTATGATGTGTTCTTGAGATAATCGTATGAGTTTTAATGTTTTTTTAGTAGATTATTGTACACTATGGTTGGGAATTTGAATCTAAGTGATTGGGGAAGAAACCATTCAATTCTAGACGAATTAGGGTCGAAAAACGAGTAAGGAAATTCGTCAAGTTTTCTGGGGAAAAGGGTGGGGCGCCCGAAATCAGGTTCTGTAGTTTTGGCTCTGGGGTGCTACGCCACTCAGTGCGCCCAAACCCAGGTTATGTAGTTCAGGGTCTGGCGCTCTGTGCCACTCAGTATGCCAGGGTCGCCAGGTCCTCTAACCTTTTCCCACTTCTTTCCATTTGAGTTTCCTCGAATCGTACCTATGTTTTCTAGTTGATTTCTACACTCTAAAGTACGTCTAAACATCGAGAGATCATCCATAACATGAGATCATAACCCTTGAATCCATAATTCAAATTCAATGTAGAGCTAAGAGTCAAGTCTAGAGAGTTCTTATTACAATCATTTTAAACTTGTTTTAAAAACTTAAGCATTGAGTTTGAGAAAGAGTAGAGCCAAGTTCATTTCTTTAAAATGTTATATGGGAACTAAGTGTTCCCAAAGAGTAAATGTTTTCACATTTAAGATGAGAGGAAACACCGATTTCCAAAAGAATTTTCATGAGCAGTTTAGTACCATCTCTTTTAAGAGAAAGATCTTTTGAGTAATAATCTCAAATCACAGAAAAAGTTATGTTTTTAAACATATGAGCTAGTTACATTTTGGGAGTAGTATTGAACACCGATATGGAGACGAGTTCAGATAACTCAAGTCTCCATAAACCATGTAGCCAATGTGGGTAGAAATGGTCATACTTTTTAGATGATTACTAATGTTTTTTTAGCATAGACTAGTGGATCCACTTAGTAGTAGGTTCTATACCCCGGCAAAGTATATGTCAGTTCCAGAAGCGTGGGCTAGACGTTGTATAATCACATAACTCATAGTGATAGTTGTCGGTTAGAGAATTTCCCACAGAGTTACTTGTATTTTCATATACAAAACTAAGTTATTATTTTGTCCTTTAATACAATGAGTTGTTATCTATATGTTTTAAAGCTTTTATTTATATTGTATCTTTATTACTTCTTTATATTGAGATGAGTTGAGTTGAGATGAGGTAAGTGTTTTTTTCAGATTCCAGTTCAAGCTTATGTCATGTTTAGAGTTCCCCTCACATGCTCGTACATTTCATGTACTGACGTCATTTGGCCTGCATCTTTTATGATGTAGATACAGGTAACCAGGATCAACATCCAGCGCTTCGTTGATCCAATTGAGCTTCAAAGTGTTGGTGAGCCTCCTTGCTTCTGGAGGATCCCTTTTATCATTGTTTCATCTTTTCAGTTTATTTGGATGATTGGGGGTCTTGTCTCGACATCCCTCATAGTTAGATAGTTATAGTTCACGAGTCTTTTCATTTTCAGTTGTTCATGTTGAGACTTGAGTTGCCACTTTGGCTAATTGAATGTTTATTTCTAAAACATTCTAAGTATCTATTGAGACAATTTAGTTATGATTGTTTTTTCAATACATTTCATTGTTGAGTAAGTGTTCCGCTGAGTGTTAAGCTAGACCAATGGTTCGCTTGGGGCCAACAATGATTCTCAATGCCAGTCCCGCTCAGGGTGTAGGCTCGAGGCGTGACATAATAGACCTTTCAAATCATTCTCAACACTTCACACACCAATTGATATTCCATAATTTTACTATCTTTAGAAAAAACACTTTTTGAAATATTTTAAGTATAAAACAATTTGAGAAAAATACTTAGAAAAGAGTCGTCACTTAATTTTTTTTAAAGAAATTAAGAAAACTCTATTTAAAATACTCTAACAAATTAAGTCTTTAAAAATTTAGATAAAAGGGTATGAGGTTCTCATTTATACTTCAAGAAGGTTTTTTTAAAGCATTAGAAGTGTCCAATAATATGCGATTATCCTACGACTTGATTAAATATTTTTGACTATTTTTAGAAAAATGATTTAACATAAAAAAAAATATAATAATTTACAATATGCAATTAATTTTGAGAAAACAATTAAAGAAAAGACACATTTTATTTTATTTTATTTTCTTAGAGAGGGACCTAAAATGAAACATTTGAATTAAAATACATGTGATTAGAATTTGACAATAAACAGATTAATTAGAAATTATTTGAGTCATTTTAAAATAATAATTTAAACCAATTTGGTTAATTAAAGTATGAAAACTATTTTAAATTAATTGAAGAATAAATAAAAAGTTTTGACTAAATATATTCAATAAAAGTGTAAGAGTTGATAAAAAATAAATTTTATTAAAATAAACCAACATAAAGAATATAGTTCGTCTGTTGGGGAATTCAATTAAGTAAATTAAAATATTAGAGCTTATCAAAACATTCAATAAGTATTGGGCAAATTACAGAAATCACATACTTTTAAGGTAAAATTACAATTTATCCCTTAAAAGTTTATAATTACAGAAATCTCTCAAACGGATACAATAATATAAGCGTTGATACATTAATCTGATGCACGAGATACATTAATCGTTAAATAAGATGCATTACATTTTATACATGATACACTAATATGATGTACATTTTATACATAATACACTAATCTGATGCGCGAGATACAATAATATAAGCGTTGATATATTAATCTGATGTGCGAAAATGAGGGATTTTGAAAATTTGTAAAACTTATAGGGGATAAAGGTAATAAGTAAACTAAAAAGTGGAATTTCTGTAATTTTTCCATAAGTATTTGTAATCAAATAATTAGGAAAGTAAAAGAGAGGTTGAATTTGGGCCATTTTTGGCCAAATTCACTGCTGCCTGAAAGGTTGGGCTCCTGGCCCATTTGATTTTGAGCTGGACTTGCTGTGTGCAAAGACAAATTATTGGGCTTTAGCCCATTTTTTCGCTCTTTAATCTGTGTATACGCTTTACGTATACTGCTGTATATAGGCTGTATTTTGGCCTATTTCCCTGTATATCTGAAAATATACTAAATGTATATAGCCCAGTTGAGCTTCTGAACACATATGTTAATTTTTGGCCCATTTTGTCACCGCTAGTTGTATACAGTGGGTGTATACTTGTGTATATCATTGTATACGACTATATACAACCCATTTGTAGGCCTCTTTTTGTTTACTTGTCACATGCCTTCAACCTGTATGCCGTGCCTTTATTGCTTGACTCGGAAATGCAAAAAAGAGAAGTCCACCATGGACTCGGAAAGGATTCATACAACAAGCGCAAAAGAGACAGCATTAGCATTCGAAATAGTGAAACAAGTACAAAAGAAATAACCGAACATGTCAACACACAAAGAAAAGAGCAAATGGGCAGAAAATATAAGCCATGAGGGATTATAGCATACGCGAGATAAAATTACTACATAAAAATCCAAATCAATCCAAATAGGCATGCTTGACAAGGATAACAATTCAATACATGTTAATGGGAATGCTTGAATCGCATAAAAATGAATTAAGAATGGACATACGATGACTGTAATCCATACTCGAAATAATAACTTCTAAAGCCAACATAAATTACAGAGAAGAGGAGAGCAAACCAGTGACTTGACTACATGCTAGAGGGGTGGCTCAATATAATTCGAGGCCTAAAGCGAAATTTTAATTAGAGGCCTAAAATTTAAATAAACTTTATCTGTATTTATTTATTTTTCTAAATTTTTAGATGTAAATTATTACTTGATATTTTTCTTATAAATGATTTTCAAATACTTTTTTAATCATTATTTAAGGTAAGATTTTATCAATTTAAACATTGAAAAACATCATTTTATTGAGACAATTATTTGTATGAATTGATAACATAATTCTATAAGTAATGAGTTGATAAACTTTAAATAAAGATAAGAGTTAGAATCATAGAAAATTGATATATCCTACTTTAATATGAAAAGTTACGAAGAAATAAAAAAGAATTTGTAATTCACTTTGTTCAACACTTTTCGACTATTGATTCATATTTTTGACAAAGTATTACTGTAACTATCAAAGATTTGAAGAAATAGAATGCAAAAGGAGTTGAAAAGGATAAATAATGTGAGTGTTAGCGAAGAAAATATAAGAATTCAAAATAACATTTTTTTGATTTCTTCTATTTTAATGGGATTAAGAAGATTAAAATAATATATTTACATATAAAAAATAATTGATTTTTTTCATGAAAAAATTAAACATAATATTTTATTTATAGAAATTTGAGGCCCCCAAAAGGCATTGGCCTTAAAATTTATAGGCAAGAGCCGGCACTGTGCTAGACCAACAACCTAAAACATACTCCTAAAATAAGATAGAATTCATTGATTTAGATAAGAATTAGCGAACTGAAACCCTCGTTAAAGATCTAACTCAAATGACTACATTCTAATCGAAAAAGACTCATCTCGCACTTGTATTAAATCGAACAGTCGACTAGTTCATTATCTTCACAGAATCGAGAGGCTTCACCTAGATTGCAAGTTAAAATTTTAGACCAAAACCGAATCGATTCAAAACAAGTATCATCAATACTAAACAGGTAAACCAATTAAAAACTACTTATGATAAAACTACGAAGACCAAGAAAACAGGAACATAACCACAATTCATAACTGCACCTAACTAAACTAATGTTCACATGTTAAAAAAAAGAAGAAATTGGAATTACAGGGGAGCCAATCACAAACTGGGAACTTGAATGAAATTTAAAGCAACAACTACATACTCGCAGAATCAAATAAAACATACTATGGGATCAACACGAACTAAAATGAAAAAAGAGAGAAATTAAAGTAACTATAAACAAAAGGAAAAAGAGATTACATTTTTTGAGGGCAGCGTGCTGAGATGACGAGCTTGACTACGAAGAAACTTTCACCACCACAATAAAGCCAATTGAAGAAGACATGGGCATTATATGTATGTTGGTGGGCTGGGAATTGGTTGGGAATTGAGTAATGGGCTGATGGGTTGGAAAATTCAATTGTAATTCAGGAATATAGTAGGCTGCTGAAAATTAGAAAAAGGCCCAAATTGATGTTAACCAAGTGGGTTGAAGGTGGGGTAAAAGTGGTTACAATTGTAAATAAAGGGGTTAGATTTCGAATTAAAATTGTAAATAAAGGGGTTAGATTTCGAATTGAGGACTTGGTCAATGGATTGCAATTATAGGTTTAAGAAGTTAACCGATTTGAGTTTATTTGCAAATTCGGCTAAAATTCAAATACGATGAATTAATATAATTAATTTACGAGCTTCTTAATCTTAACAAAATAAAATAATTAACTTAATTGTAAACTAATGATTCAAAATTATAACCATAATTTAAAATAAACTAATTTAGTAAAATATTTACTAAAAAATAAAATCATTTTGAGTTGATTTTTGAATATTCATAAAAATGTAATAAATACATAATTATATACAACATATATATTATTTAAAAAATTATAAAAATGATACAACTATCTAAAATAATTTGCAAACTATATTATATTTTTTGAAATTTTATAAAACTAATTATTTTAAATCGTTTGAAATTGAAGAAGCTCGATTATTATTTTATATTGTGGAGGGCCAAAATTGGGTGTCAACACAAATAATTAATCGCATTCCCTTTTTCATCATTAGAATTATTTAATATGGACAAGTCAACCCATCACCAGGCCTCATTACTCCCCAACACATACCATGAGGAAATACACGATTCTATACACTTAATAAGGGTTGAGAAATCCATTTGCCTTAAATAATTGGACAATCACTCCGGGGCTTGAGTCTTCCCTTTTCATTGAGCTTCCAAATCAACGCAATCTATTCAAATGTACAATATTCGTAAGCAAACAAGTTTGTAGACACCCATATTACTATATGTCTAGCCTAGACCCAAAAACTCACCCAAATCTATAGTCAAGTTCATAAGTCTTGATCCCAACTAATATGTCAAGTCTCATATTTCTTAAATTTCAAGTCTAAGGTTAAGTCTCATTCCTTCAATATTTTAAATCTAGTGGTGTTCATATAATATAATACACCTAATATTTAATTATCTATATTAATATTATTAAAAACATGAATTATATTAATATGTTACCCAGGGCCGACTCAACCAGATCGGGGGCCTAAAGCCAAACCTTAAAGAGAGGCCCTAATATTTTGAGAAGTATTTTGTTTCTTTAATCTCTTTAATAATTTTATTCTTAACTTCACTTGCCAATAAGTTTAATAATTCATTTGTATATTATGTCCAAGGTAATGACTATGAATTTCGTCATGCTTATTCTTCAAATAAGTTCTTGCATAGTTGGATCAAATTAATTAATCATTTCAATTAGGCTTTAAAAACTATCGTTACTTTCTTGATAGATCTTGCCATTTGTTTCCCTAAATGCTAAATTATTTTTCCAAAGAGTTTTGATCACGTCAATAATTCTTGACAATACATTTTTCCACTGCACTTTATCTCTTACAATTTGTTCCTGCACAACTTTATCAATTATTTTTTTAATGCAAACTCATTTCTAAATCAATACACGAGCTCATATTATTAATAATATGTTCATTCTTTACTTCATGGACTTTGAGCTTAACACTAAGATTTCTGTACTCATTACTACCTTCACTAGCTAGTTTACTATTACAAATAATAGAAGTTGTGCTAAATAATTTACAACAAAAACAGAAAGTATTATCAAAATCTTTAGAGTAGATTAATCATTTTTTTTCATGTTTTTCTCCGTTTACCAATTTTTGAATATAGTGTGTTGTAGAAAAATGGCGTACGTATTTATCTTGTGGAAAATTTATATCAGTCATTCTAAATGGACTTTTTTCTACTAATAGATCTCTCAATTTTATATCTACATTATTCCATTGACTTGGATCATATAAATTTTTAGGGATGCAACTATTTAAATTATTTAGGAGTTCTTGATATCGGGAACAATGTTACAGTTTCACCAACTTCTTCTAGATTTTATTCTTGGATATTATTATCATCTAACTCAATTCTATTGGTGACTTGTTTATTTGAAGAACATCCTCCAATATTTTTTTATTCGAAATATTTATTATTTGTAAAAAATCTATCGAGGGCTCTTTTTTCAAGATTTATTTAATTCTTCAAGTTTTCTCTCTTTTTGCAAAATCGGAATTATGATTTTTAGTTGACCTATTAAAATTGAATAGATTTTAATAATAATTAAAACAACTTACATATACTTGAGAATATCAACAATAACATTTTTTCAAGAAAAACTAGAAAACTTAATAATATGTATAAGTACTTTTTTTTTAAAACAGGGGCCTCAAAAAATATGAGATCCTAAGCGATGATTTTAATGGCCTAGTGATTAAGACGGCCCTGATGCTACCGTACAAAATTTTCCCAGCACCTAATAAACAAGTTAAAAGAAGAATTCTCAAATTGCAACTGCTGAAAAAGAACAAACAATTTTATGAGTATCTGGATTGTCACATATTCTACCTTATTATTGCGTAATGATTATCCAACTTGCCATATAGTATTTTACTATTTGTTTGGAAAAATATGAGTTAACAGAATGAAATAAATTATTGCAAATTAATGCATGCAACACCATCCTATAATATATATACCCATCCGATAATCACTAGGTATTAAACAACATTGATGATTGAAGCTTAAAGACAATATTACCTGGCAATACATCTCGTGTAGACGTGCGTAGGCTTCTTGACCTAATTTTTTTTTCCTATAATTAATTATGAACCTAAAAGTGATAAATTTCGCTAACTTATTTTAATATATGGGCCCAAGTAAAATATGGTATTAAATAAATTATGAACAGTTTGACCATTATGAAATTTGAAAAGTTAATTTTATTTTGGTAGTAAAAAATAATATTTATTAGTTACATACTAGAAAAGCAACTCCACGGTCGTTTAAAGGCAAAACAAATACTAAAAAAATAAAATAAATTGCCATTCTTAATAAATGAATAGCACTCTTGTTTTATTTTATCTCTTCCATGTGGGTGATATTTAATGATTTCCTGCTTAATGTGAATTGCAATGAAATGGAAAAGTTGACTTTGAATACAATATTTGATCGACTCAATCGTGCCCATATTCACTTAATTGATTTCAAATTGCCTACATAATTTGTGGATCCCTTAATTTATTATTGTTAGCTAGCTCTAAGTTACGTAATTAATGACAAATATTTTGTAATTTGTGATTTTGAGTTATAGAATTCTAACTTAATAATATAAGTAAATATTAAATATTTTTAAAAAATAAATATAAAATTTGAATTTGATTCAAATGATTTTTCCCTCTAGCTTCACCCTAATGCATATACCACCAAAATATAAACGGTATAGATAAAAACTAAAATCATGCTCATTTTAAACCCACTAAATTGTACTCCCTCCATCTTATTTTGATTGATGTTTTTTCATCATATTGATATGCTAAAAAAAATACAATTTATAGTACTTTCAGTATAGTTTTTTAATATCTAATTTTTTTGTTTAAATTATTGAATTAATGCAATCTAATTTAACATTGATAGTCAAATTGACTTTTGAAAAGTGCAACATGACAAATAAAAATGGACGGAAGGATTATTTACTTGTCAAGTGTTTTTATAATTTTTTTTTTTTGTTTTACTCATCATTTTTGACAAATCAAGGAAGAACAATTTTTTTTTTCTATTATACCCTCAATTTATTAACATTGAGTTAATGTCTTTGAAAAATGTATTGAGTAAATATGTTTAAGACTCTATTAATTAATGGGTGTAAAATGTTAAACTCATTATACCAATTATTACTTTCTTAATAGGTGTGTCAAGTTAAAAGGGACGGAGCCATGGAGGGAGTATTTTTTATTTTCCGTTCAGATATGCCTTTAAATTATTTTTGAAAAAAAGAAAATGAAAAATTAGGGGTAGGGGAAGAGAGGGATTACAATATGGAAAATCGAATGTGAGAGTTCAGGTAGTCAATCAATTACGCTAAATTTTACTATTTTCTTACTTGTCTTATTAGAAAAATATTATTGGACTGGTTTAAGAGTCGCCACTTAATTTTTAAGAAAAATCAAGAAAAACTGTTGTTTTCAAAAGACTAAAACAGAAATCTAATGAAAACTTAAAAACGGTTCGGGGTTCTTATTAACATTCTAGGAAGGTTTTAAAAAGCACCTAGAATGTCCACTAATGTGGTTATCCGACGATTAACTATTTGGCTAAATTTTATTCGACTTAACTTAACTTGCAAAAAAAATTGAATTATTTTATAGTTAGAACTATTTTTAAAGGGGAAAAGGGGAAATATTGAAATATTATCTAAGTGAAATATTTTGTGAAATTAAATTTTTAGGCCTCGTTAAAGGTGATTGATTTAGTTAAGCTATAAATTCAAAACGGGTATCTTTTGGGGATTTGAGTTTTAAAACCTTAAGATTTAGTAGCAAATATCGACAGAAGAACAATTATGAAATAATAAAGTAAAGAAGGAAATTTTGGGCCCAAGTCTAGTTTTCTGTCCGCTTGGGCCAGCACTTGGGCCTGATTTTCATTTCGGGACCAAAGACCCAATATTTAGTACCTGTCCTAAACTAATTTTTTGAAATTTTGCTTTTCTTTGGGCCTTTGGCCCAATCCTTGTCTCCTTGTACCTGTCTTAATAACTAACAAACAATAAAAATTTCAATAAATGGGCTTAGGCCCAAAATAATAAAAATACAAATTTCTTTCGTGCAAAAGTGGGCCTTTGGCCCAATCTTTCATTTTTCCTCTGCTTCGAATTCTTTCAACTCCGACACCTGTACGTCGGTTTGATAGCTGACTCGAGTAAAAAAAAAAATTTGAGCCTTTGCGGCTCTCCCGAAATGCAAGAGGAGTATAGGAGTTCATAATGAACTCGGGTAGATTTTCACATGCATAAAAAAAAAGGGTAAAACATTGTTAGGATCAATTGGAGTTAGTAAAATACTATCACTTATAAACAATGCATAGATTGGTATTCCCACAAAGGAAAAAATTGAGCAGACTTTATAACAATAGTCAAGATCTAGCATGCTGACAATGGAGAAACAACCAGAATATATCGATAAATAATCATTTATTACTCACATTACCACTTAATCGCATTGTAATTAAAATTAGCATTTTTGAATAAACCTGACACTTAACCAATAAGCGAGTGGACATCAGATTAATGACAGAGGCCCAATCCTAAAAATAGGGACCAAGACAAAGACCTTATTGCATGTGACTAGACTACTGACCACCAAGTTTTTATACTAAAAAAAATAAAAATCAACATGCTATGCTCATAACAATCAATGCCAATAAACTCATACT
>JAJOOH010024445.1:0-14120 GCA_029582605.1 Solanum gracilifrons | reverse complement strand
TATATATATGATATTAATAAAGCATGGAATAAACTTTTAGTGATGTGGTACTCTCTAAAGGAAAAAAAATTATATCGTTTCTCTTTCTCTTCTCCCTTTTTTTTTTTGTCTTTCATCATTGTTTTTTAGATTTTTTGTCTTATAATTTGAAGATAATATTTTAAAAAAAACATATAACCATAATTATTGTTCAATTAGATGGACAATTAATACGTGCTAAAGTGAATAATTAGTACATATCAAAATATCCATGTTTCTTTTAGTCGTTAAAAAACTTGTAATGATCCATCTATGAGCTAAATTGATGCCCTAATTTGTTCTTTAAATTTTTGTATATGTAATTTTTATAATTAATATTAATTCTTCTCTCATATGTATGACTTAACTTATTTATTTATGAGAAAATACATAAAAAAAAAACCCTGAACTTGACACGAAAACTTACTTTAGTACTTAAACTACACGGGTGTTTATATACCTCCTTAACATCTTTTAAGTGATTTTTTTCAACCCTCCCATCACCAGCCCAGTTGAAGCTGAGTGTTGTTGAGTCACACACGTTTTCATTCGTCCACGTTTACATTAACAAAATTTCTAATTAATTGCTTAAATCTCCATAATAATTTTTTTTTAAATATTGAGCCAAAGATTAAACCTATCAATGAATTTACTCCTCATTATACAAACTATAATTCAAATTTCAATTGCATTTTCAGTTTAGTTATACGATACCACCTTCCTCAAAAATTTTAAAAATTATTTGCATAAAAATGAAAAATTATTAATGAATTGGGCGAAATATCCATAGTTAATCTTTTGCCAACAATATCTTCAATTTTTTTTTAATGGAAGTCAACTTCATTCTAATAACGCTTTAAACTGATAAAGCTAATAATCTTCTTTGATGTCAAAAATAGTGGGTGAATCAAACACCAAAAATTTTGTAAAAAAAAGAAAGAAACGATTAAAAATAGAAAAGAAAAGAAGAAGAAGAAGAAATGTGGAAGAAGTTATATTTGGAAGTAAATGTTTACTTGAACTAAATGAAAAGAATAAAAAAGAGAGAGTTATGAGAAGAGAAGAAAAAAAGAAGAAGAAGATGCAGAAAAAGAACAAAAATGAAAAAGAAAGTGAAGAAGAAGATGCAGAAAAAGAAATATATAGAGAGAAAAGTTAATTCAAAATAAAATATTTAAAAATTAGTAAAATAAGTTATTAAGTATGTTATCTAATAAAAAGATGACATGTGTTAGTTTTTTGGTGTCTTTTCCTTTCTCACACGCTTATGAAAAGTTGGTGATACAAATTTTGCCACGTCACTCTTTAAAGGGTAATTAAATTCAATTCAAATTAAATTAGGGGGTATATAAACACCCGTGTAGTTTAAATACTAAAGTAAGTTTTCGTGCCAAGTTCAGGGGGGATTTTATGTCTTTTCCCTTTATTTATTGTGTATTTTGGTACACTATACATTATACATTCATTAGAACTTACAAAGTGATAAAGTGGGACACCAGTCACATAGTTAATTACATAAGAATGAAGTATCAAAAACACAGATAAACTATCTTACTTTTTTAAGTTTTATATCTAAACTTTTGGAAGTGTGAGTTTCATATACCTAAACTATCACTTATTAGTTTGAGAAACACACATTAACTAATATGTGTTGGTATGTGTACTACAGTCTCTCATTTATTTAAAAAAATCTTGCCACATGGTATTCGACATAGACAAAAAAAATTATCACGACAAACAAATGGATGTTATAGCACTCCTTTAATATCACCACGAAAAGTCAGCCTAAAACCCAACGATATGAAAGAAATGCATAAATAAACTAATAATAATATAAGCGCTAAAAAATTAGTCATTCTAAAATACCCCAAAAATCTGGTTGTCATGTGTACAAGCCCCTAGTGTAATAATACAAAATTTGAAAGATAAATAGAAGTCTCAATGTCATTCTCTCTCGAATAGAACAAATCATAAGTAAGGAATAACAGGGCCCGTCAGGATGCCAAGCAGTTACCTCTCAAGTATCCACAGAAAACCTTAGATGTAGATAGAAGAAGAGCAATCACGCAGGTTCGAGCTTAGACCTACAAAAGTGTGGAAGCAAGGAGTTAGTACCAAACAACACGGTACTCAACAAACAACCCACTAAAACAAGGTAAAATAGCTAGAAAACGATAACTCTTTTCATCCCAAATTGAACCACCTCAACTACAACGTGCATAGAAATCAACTCAACCTAACAGTTTACAATACACAGTTCACAAGGCTTCATAGTCATAGTTCAACAGTTACATTTCATCAAATCATAAGTGTCAACTCATCAATCACAATAGCAAAATCATTAATCACAAGTATCAAGATCATCAATCACAAGTATCAAAGTTATCAATTAAAAGTTCAATTATCACAAATGTCAATCACACTCGCTGGCAATAACCTCAACATCAATAACACTCACCAGCTGTGACCTCGGCATCAATATCACTTGGCAGCAATGACCTCGGCGTCAATCACTCTAAATGACAATGACCTTGGCATTAATATCATTCGTCGGCAATGACCTCAGCATCAATCACTCTCGTCGATGATGACTTAAACATCAATAACATCGTCGATAATGACTTCGACATCAATCATACTCGCCAACAATAACCTTGACATCAATTACACTCACCGGCAATGACCTCGACATTAATATAGTATATCTCCATATAGTGTTTTAGAATCAATGCAAATAGGCTTGTTCACACAATAGTGAAGATATAACAATCACAAGAAATTCACATCCACAACCATACTATCAAAGTATCACATTCATCACTGAATAAATATCAACACTCAAGGCAACTCACAATAAACATTACAATATTATCAAAACAATGTCTTTTTAGTTAACCCCGTCTCTATCATTAAGTTTATTCATTTTGAGCAAATTAACTTATGACCTCATTTCCATTACTCCCCAACACATATAAGAAAGAGAGTACAAGATTCTACAAGTCTTAACAAGCCTTAGAAGTTCATTTACCTTAATTCAATCAAAAGTCAATCCAAGACTTGAGTTTTTCCTTCCGAACAATGTCCAAGTCACCACAATCTAGTCAAACACGTATTCATAATGAAATTTTGAAACTAACAACACTCATATCAAGCAATTTCAATAAATGGGTGTCACGATCCAGACAGCCGTGATTGGGACCCACACTAACCCTTCGGTGGGAGAACCATTACTACAACCCAACTAAATAATTTAACGAAAACTAAGCATTTAAAGATGCGGAAGCAGGTTTAGATGACTAATTAAAATACGGAGTTCTCATAATTTCGGAAGGTCTAACAAACAACTATTGCAGAAATTCAACCCCTAGAACTGAAAGTCTTCGTACCAAAACTCTATTTAACCAACAAGTCTAAGAAAAAAGGGGGTGCAACCCCTAAAACATAACATAGCAGCCTAAATAGATAGTCTAAGTCTAAAAATAATGGACTAAGCAAAAGAAGGATCTATGGTAGCCTAAAAGAACTGGCTCACCCTCGAATTCGATTGCGATCAATAATCTCCTAACTGAGCTCTGTCAATAGTCGCCTGAAGATGCCCTGTACTCAACAAAGAAAGAGCAAGTGCAGTATCAGTACTTGAAACCACGATATACAGGTAGGACCACACGACTACTCCCATAAGCACAATGTATACCAGCAATTGCAACACAGTAAGCACACAAAATGCATAATTCAGTTATCATTTTAGGAGTAACATAGCATTTCCCAATTTCAATGACAGGTAAACATGAACATAATAATCACAAGTGGACCTCTCATGGAACCCACACTCAAACTGTTAGTGTGTCGAAACGTGACACCCAATTCAATATACATGTGTTGGAACGTGACACCCGATTCAATATATGGGTCGGAACGTGACACCCGATCCAATATATATTCAGAACGTAACACCCGATCCAGTCAGCACAACCACAATCATAATCACACCCATAATGAACAATGCTCATACTCATACAATCAAGTAATATGTTTATGACATGTAATTGTTCCCACATAATCATTTCATTAGATAGATTGCATTTTCCATTCACATATATACATACATACATACAATGAAGTAATTAACAAGCATGCATCACACAACAGGAAATCAAACCCTCATCTACTTCGAAACCAAGCCTGAATACTCCTAAGACACTTGAGCCTTCCCTTTCCGAAGTTTTTCAGCTTATTCTTGGTCTATAAACAAGTAATTAACGTAAGGATCAATAAACAAGGTCTAATATACCTGGATAGATTGCATTTTCCATTCACATAAATACATACATACAATGAAGTAATTAACAAGCATACATCACACAACACGAAATCAAATCCTCATCTACTTCAAAACCAAGCCTGAATACTCCTAAGACACTTGAGCCTTCCCTTTCCGAAGTCTTTCAGCTTATTCTTGGTCTATAAACAAGTAATTAACGCAAGGATCAATAAACAAGGTCTAATATACCTGGATTATAACAAACTTATCAATCCAACATCAAACCCATGATCCTAATGTTCAACTAGGGCTTTTCCCACCATCAACTTCAGGCCAAAACCCTCCGTCAACGATAATTACCTAAGATTCTAAGTTCTAGTAATCAAAATACGAATTAAGGGAGTAATTAACTTACCTTTAGCGGTAGAAATCGTGGAAAACTGTCAAGAAGCCCTAGGTCGTCCCTTAGCTCTTAAGAACGAAGTTTTGTAGAAAATAATGAAATTGGGGTGTTTTTCCCAACTTAAGTCGCAATTGTCCCGCCGCAGTAGACCCCAACCTGCCACAGCGGCCCCGCCCTGGCGGGATTAATCCCGCCTCGGCGGCTTGCACGGAGACAGAAACTCATAATTTGAGTTTCAAGCTCTCATTTCACAACACACCTTCAAATCGGGACGTTCTAAAACTGCCCTTTCACTCTATAATCAGTTTCGGGAGTTCTATTTGCTCGTATTTGATTCCATAAAGTCGTGCAGGCTTCTTAACGTCTTGGCTATCCACTCGTGTAATTAAATTCCCCATTCATTACCAGATTTTACTAGACCTCACCTGACTCAGATTCCGTCTGAATGTGTCCTAGGCTAGAAATTTCCAAGTTACTACTCAGAAGTTTTCCTGGCCCGAATTCCTTCCCCATTGGCTTTTTTATAACGAAGGAAATAGGTCGTTACAATGGTCAAATCGTCTCTAAACGCCGATTCCAAAAATAAGGTTTGAATCTGAACTTGTTACATAAATATGTTATCCAAGACATTTTGAACTCATCAGTGAAAATCATTTCAAAAATGGATTAGAATCTAGCTCATAATCATCATTTTACTTCAAAACTCAAGTTCTTGCAAACCTTTCACTTTGCCAATCAAAAATTCCAATTTTTTTATGTTAAAAAACACAATTGATAATAGAGAATTGAAAATATAGGGTTACGAACACTTACCCAAAAGATTTAGCACGAGAATCCTCTTAAAAAATCGCTTCCAAGGATTTATCAAAACTCTAAATGGGAGAAAACGAGGTAAAACCCCAAAAAATAGACAAAAGGCTCTCAGAACTCGCTTTCGCGAACCTAGGGTCGCTTACACGTTCATCACAATTGTGACCCATGGTTTGCTAAGGCAAACCCCGTAAAAATATGACCTCTTGATTTCGCGACCAGCCTTCATTAAAGTGAAGGTTGTGAAAGTAGCCAGGTACCGACGAATTCGAATGTCGGAGAGGCTGCCTCCTCGCCACGCAACCTGTACCTTGCGAAAAAGAACAGCCTCTCGATAACGCGAGGCATAGCAGGTATCATGAAAACCAGTCAACTCTCAAAACTTTGAATGGACTCTCTGAATTAGTTCAGAACCTCGTACACACAAACCAAATATGTGACTAGACTATACTCGACGTTCCGAATACAATGGAACCACATAAACACGGTTTTGTGTTATCCTTGACCGGGATTCTGTGTAAGTCACACGAAGTAAATATAACGCCTAAAAAGTCAAATCAAGCTCAGGGCCTCTAAAATTTAACCAAGACCTCTCCTAAGCCTAGAAACATCCTCTGAATTCAACGAAATTATCAGACATCCAATCAGAGCATCCAAACCTCAAATATTGACCAAAGTCAATTCAAAGGCTAAAATCTCACAGATTTCCAACTTAGGACCTCAAGTCAACGAAAAGACTCTAAATTTGAAGCCGACAACTTTCTTGGACCAATTTCCACATTTCAGAACAGATGAAATCGATGGAATTTCATTTCGAGACTCGAAACTTCAACAGACACCAAAAATCATTTTTAATAACTTTAGCCTTTTAAAACTCTAAAATTTCATAATTCACAACTTTATACTTTAAACTCAAAATAATTTCAACAACTAATCAGAAATGACTCTGGGTCTGTATCGGGAGGGGTAAAATGATAATTTTATGAAAATTTCTAAAAATGATCAACCAGTCTTTAAAAAATCCACCTCGATAAATATTTAGCAAATGATAAGTTCAAATTCAAATAATTAATCTCATATCACGTGCTTACCATTTAAACTTTTTTCTTTCCTTTTTTGAATTTTCAATATTTTTATATTCGATATGCAAGTAACAAATATTTTCTTAAAAACAGTTATGTATATATAAATCAAAACAAAAAATATATATGATTCTTTTGGGAGGTGGAGATGATTTTTTTTAAAAAAGAAATCTCTAAATTTTTAAGTTAGGGGAGGTAGGGAGTGGGTGATTCGAGAGGAGGGGGGGTAAGAAATTCTTTTTAATTTTTTTATAAAAGAAATCAAAAATGTGAAATGCTTTAGGGAATGAGGTAGGATTTTAAAAAAATCTAATAAAATTTCTAATTTTATTTAATGGGAGGGGAGCCGGTGGTAGGGGTGAGTGGTTTGAGGGGAGGGGTGAGATTTTTTTTTAAAAAAAAAAACTCTTAGAAAAGAAATTTAAAGTAACATTTTTGGGGGGTTGGGGGGTTTGGGGAGCGGTACATGGGGATGTAGTAGGTGGGGTAAGTAAACTGTTTTAAATATTATTTCAAACAAAATATAAAAATTCCTTTTTTTTAGGATATTTAATTTTTAACTAATACTAATAATTTATTATATTTTTATAAAGGTGGAATGTTTTATCCATGTGGAAAAGATTTTTAAATAAAAAAAAGAGAGTGTGGTACACACACCAACACATATTAGTTGATGTGTGTTTCTCAGACTAATGGGTGATAGTTGAAGTCTGAAATTTGCACTCTCAATAGTTTAGATATGAAACTCAAACAAATAAGATATTTTAATTATGTTTTTAACATGAGAAAACACATAACCACCCCCCTCCCTCCCCCAACTTGGCAGGACAACGTACTTTAGAACTTAAACTATATGTGTGTTTAATTATTCCCTTGACATCTTTGAAGTGAATTCTTTTCAACCTTCCAGACACCAACCCAGTTGAAGGCTAGGTGTTGTTAACCATTCATATTTTCATTTGTCCACGTCCAGAGGCGAAGTTAGGATTTCAGGCCTATGGGATCTAAATTTTAAAAAACGACAACAATCTTAACGTAAAGTAACAACCGTCAAATTAATGAATAAATATGCAAGTATTTAATTCACTAAAAAATGATGATTTGAATCCTAAAAATCACAAAAAGAAAACACAAATTATGTTAATGAGATGTTAGTCATGCTTAAAAACATTACCTTAGACATTGTTATTGTAAAACTTAATTTAATAATATGAAGATTTGAGTAATTTAATTTAAAATTTTAAAATACTGTTTATAAAATATGAATAATTTTTTAATATAAATTTTGAACATTTTACTGTAATCTTCAATATTGTTCAAGCCAGTACGGTACCAGTCTCTCCTCAAATCGGATATTGGACCCTGTTATCGAATAGTTTCTTTCAGCTACTAAGTGAGATTAAAATTATTAAATTCACCATTAACATTTTGGCACCTAAAACATACGTTTTATTAGTTTCATTTTCACCTAGAACCATTATTGTCTTCAAAAGTTAAAATTTTGAAAGCAAACAACAATTATTTTAATATAATCAATTATCAATATGTGGAATAACCTTACAAACAAATAAGAAGAAAAATGAAAAAGAAGAGACAAGAGTACATAGTACATACCGGAGGGCAAAGGTTGGATAGTAGCAAAATCAAATCTATAATAAAAGTTAGAACCCTAACCTTCGAAAATAAATTTGGCTTAAAAGCTTTTCAATATCTAAGTAGAAATCAATAGTTAGATATTGTTTTAGAGTACGACACAAAAACATTTTTTTGTTTTTCTTTTTCATTTACAGATTTTCTTATTTCTATAAAATATTTTAATCTGTAGGTTAGAAAAATTAATTCCAAAAATAAAGTGCCCACAACAAGTTTCAAACCCACGTCGCACGAACAGAAGGAATTCGTTGGGTGCGTAAACACCACTGGGCCACCCGCCTCACTATGCTTGTGGGTTCGCAGGAAATATGTATGTACTTTATATTTGATATTTCAATATGAATATAGGATCTACGGAAAAGTCAGTGGGTTCGTCCGAACCCCCTTCCGATACAGTAGCTCACGCTAATGATTGTAAAAAATAACTTACTAAATTATATACAACCCACCTGTTTCCAAAATAAAACTTGACCTATTTCTAAACAAATATCCCCTAAATCTCAAATTTCATTTCTAAACAAATATCCCCAAAGTCTAAACCTAATCTCAGTTTATTACGAAGGGATCTTCAACGCATATTGTGAAAGAATTTTTCAAATTTGTGGTGTTTTTTGATGAAAATAGAGTTACCAGGTTATTATTTTTTGTTTGGATGGTTGTAGCATTTGAGTTTAGGGTTTTGCCTAAAGCTTAATCTATTTTCTTAATCTTTTTAGTTTGACAATGGATGTGTGCATGACCTTGTGGTTTTACCATGGTGGAAAATTATGATAAAAATCTCGTATTAAGTATGACGGAGGTACTGTCACTGATTGTTTTGGTGTAGATATTGATAAATTCTTATACTTTGAATTTGTTAATTATAATTTTTAAAAATTGGCTATAATTGTTCTGGTTTTATTACTTATATTAAACCACCTAAAGCTTGTCATGTTGTTGAAGTTAAAAGTGATAGAGATATTATGGGTGTTGTACCTCAGTTAAAAATGGAGATATTGTTGAATTTTATATGACTCATTTAGTTGAAGGACCTATTGTGGTCCCCCCCTGAATTGGATATGCAAATGATGTGGGTAGGAATCTAATGTTATTTTTGATAAAGAATCTAGTCAAACATTTGAGGGTAGTGAGGGTTTAGGGTTTGAAGAGGCTGCAAAACCTCAAGAACCTGTTGTTGGTGGTACATTTGTTGATGTTGGTGAAGACCTTGGTAGGACTTTTGCTAGTGTTGGAGAGGACTTGGGTAGGACTTTTGTTAGTGTTGGAGAGGACTTGGGTAGGACTTCTGCTAGTGTTGGAGATGACTTGGGTAGGACTTCTTCTACTGGTGTCGCTGCTACATCTGATATTTAAGTAGTTGGATCTGATTGACCAAGTGAAATAGAAGCAGGTGAAGATTCAGACAATGGAAATTTGATTGGTGAAAGAGAATATGAGTATGGTAGCTAGTGATGTTCATGAGGAGGTTATAAATCTTAGTAAAGACAAAAGGGCTGCTAAAAAAAGAAAAAAAAGGATTCTAGTTCTGATGGAGTTGATTTGGGATATAATGAATATTTATCCAAGAAACAAACTACTTTAGAGGGTAAGATAGTTGGAAATGAATCCTACTTTGATTCAGATGAAGTTGTTTGTTTTAAAGTAGATACTGAATGAAGAGTTTGAGAGACTGGTCTTGCTTTTGAAAGAAAAGAAAAAAAAATAAAAAAAAAGTTGTCTTTGATCCTACTTGTCAGTTAATAGTTTGAGAGACTGGTCATGCTTTTGAAAGTGTTAAGAAGTTTAGAGAAGCTATGACTAGATATGGAGTTCAAGAACATGTTGAATTAGATAAATATGTTAATGAAGCAACTAAGGTGAGGGTAAAGTGTACAACTGGTTGTCCATAGTTGTTGTTTGGAAGTCATGATTCAAGAACATGAGATTTTGTGGTGAAGAATTATAAACCAGTACATAAATATAATGGAACAACAAAAAATAAACTAATAAATTCAAAATACTTATCAGAAAGGTACAAGGATAGAATTATTACTGAGTCTGGCATTAGATTTTTTCAGTTTCAAAATTTAGTAAAGAAAGAGTTTGAGGTGTATGTTGGGAGGACTGTAGCAAGAAAATCTAAAAACATTGTGTTGCAACAAATTATGAGTGATGATGTGGAGGAGTTTAAAAGAATTCAAGATTAAAAAATGAGCTCTTAAGGAAAAATCCAGGCAGCACATGTGTGGTGAAACTTAGTGAAGAAACCTTTGAAGGTAGAAGAAAAATGTTCCAACCATTTTACATATGTTTTGATGCTTTGAAGAAGCAATTCAAAGCTGGAGCTAGAATATGTATAAGATTTAATGGTTTCTTCTTGAAAGATGTTGCTAAAGGTCAATTACTTGTGGTTGTATGATAGGATGGGAACAACCAGATGCTACCACTGGCATAGGCAGTGATTGAAGTTGAAAAAACTTTCACTTGGAGATGGTTTATTGTAAGAGATAATCTTGATCTTGGAGATGTATAAGAATTGACAACCATTACTGATATGCAGAAGGTATTTTTCTTTTCTTTTCATTTATTCAGTAGGCGTTTTATTCATTAATAATACTTATGTTGTCTAATATGTTTGAATTTTGTTGAAGGGTCTTGAAAAAGCTATTCAATATCTTCTGCCAAATGTAGAACAAAGAATGTGTGCAAGACACATTCTAGCAAACTGATCCAAGGATTGGAAATGCACTGAAAGAAGAAACTGTTTTTAGAGATGTGTCATATCACAAATGAACAAGAATTGAGAAGAAATTTGGATCATATGGAAAAGTTAAGCAATAAAATATGTGAGAACTTACTATTGTACAATATAGAGAGGTGGTCTAAGGTATACTTTAAGTTTTTTAGTTTTTGTGATAGTGTTGACAACAACATGATTGAAAGCTTCAATTCATTAATTTTGGGGCCAAGAGACAACTATCATCACAATGTTTGAAGAAATAAGGGTCAAAGTGATGAGAAGAGTAGGACAATTGAGGGAGTTCTATGATACTTGGATAACTTAGATATCCAATGGCTCTAAAAGTATTGCAAGAGAACACAACAAAATCAATGAAGTGTAACCTTGAATAGAATGGTGAATTTAGTTTTGACGTTAATGACAGTTGGGGTAACACATTTGTTGTGAATCTAAGCTATCAAACATGTGCTAGTAAATCTTGGATGCGAAGAAGTATACCTTATTGTCATGCTATAGTTGCACTTTATTTTAGAAAATCGAAGCTCATTAACTATGTTACACATTGATATAGCAAGGAGACTTATCTCAAGATCTATAATCACTACATTCAACCAGTACTAGCATGGAAATGTGGCCATAGTCAACCAACCCTTCTGTTATACCACCTGATATAAGAAAACTACCAAGACAGGAAAATTGTCCAAAAAAAGTGTTGAGATGACCTATAGCCTTTGTCATGCAAAGGGTACAATAAGATGGGTTGTCATTTGAATAATCAAGCTATTGCAGGTAGAGGAAGAGGAAGATCAAGAGGGACTAGTTTAGCAAGATCAAGTTTTGGTTCTTTTACAACATCAACTCAATCACAATCAAGCACAAAGAGAGGAAAAGGTTGACCATAAGGTTCTACAAAATAGGTAATGTTTCTAGCAATAAATTCAGTTTTTATTTTACATCTTAATTACTCTAATATTTTTTATAATGAACTTATGTTATAGGCTAGTGTTACTGTTGTTGGTGGTGCCATTGGAAGAAGGAAGAGGGATTGGTGTTGCTATTAATGTTTTTTATGTTACTGAAAGGGAAAGAGGGAATGGTGTAGCTGTTATTGTTGGTGGTGGTGCCACTGGAAGGGAAAGAGGAACTGGTATAGCTATTACTGCTGCTATTGGTGCCACTGGAGGGGAAGAGGGTCTAATGTAGCTGTTAATGTTCCTGATGCTACTAGAAAGTGAAAAGAGGGATACCTTTTAAAAGACCAAGAATGGTTGGAACGAGAATACTACATATACAAAGTGGTTTTTACGATTCATAATGTATGTTGTCTTAATTATTTTATACACTTTTCAATTTAAACTTATCAAGCATCTAAGACAATATATTTCTATTAATCCAGCTTGGACTGCCTATGAACTCTTCTATAGTGACTAGAAATCTTAGGCATCATTAACTAAGATAACGTTTAAAATGGAAAGGAAAGGTTGATGTAGCTCAACATGGTCTTCAAGAGATGAGAGAAAACAAAAGAATGAGAACAAGATACAATGTTGTTGTAGTGAATCACTTGAGTCAAACAAGCTCATCAATTTTCCAGTAAATGGAGAAGAGAATGATTTCTATATTTTGACCGTTTTTAAAACAATTATGTAGTTGTGACTGCATTAGTTTGATTTGTATTTGTTTTTCAAATAATTATGCAATTGTGACTGCATTAGTTTTATTTGTGTTTGCTTTGGAAATAATTATGCAGTTGTTATTGTATCAGTTTGATATATGTTTGTTTCTGAAATAATTATGCAATTCTGATTGCATTCTCTAATTTTATCTATACAATTATGCAGTTGTGACTATAATTTAGTGTTTACATTATGCAGTTGCTTTAACTCTTTAGTTATTGATGGTTCTCTAATAACTTTGATTTTTAGTGTCTATATTATGCAATTAAAACTATGCTTATTTCATGTCTATATCTGAAACAAAATAAGAGATCTCACAAAATAAAATGCACAAATATATTAGATTATGAGACTAAGACGAAGTTCATTACAAAAGAGTCTACAACACAAACAATGTCACGCTACACCAACATTGATCACACTACATCGAGGGCCTAAGGTAACTTTATTGAACCTTTCTTCATATATATATCACCCCGAACCAATAGTTTATAGCTATAACTACAACACAACAACAAACTACAACAAAATAGAGTACACTCTCCCAAGTTCTTCTCCCTTCTTTCATCTTCTCAACCCCTTATTGCAACATTTTCAATTTTATACCTAGACAATTATTAGCTTGTTTGAAATCTCTAGGCTTGTCAACTTCTTTAGAAACTGATTTCAACGCTATCAAAGATACTACATCTATTACTAAGCATCATCGATCGTTCAACAGTAATATAACCCAACTAATGAGTTGGGGACGAATCCCAAGGGAGTGATTCGTACTCAAGAATCAATAGAAAAGCATAAATATGCTCTAGTCAATCATAGCTAAAAATATTTACGAAGAAAAACATGGTTTAAATTATAGGTAACACAAGTGTCAAATACCAAGGGGGTTTTGTTTGTACTACCAACTAAAACAGTAAATAACACAAAAATACGAATATGAAGACGGGATTCTTGGGATGTGATAGGATTATGGGCCAAGGTAACAACCGAGTAATTGCAATTAATAGTAAATAGCTGCAAATCAGTGAATAATTAAGCTAGACTTTAGTAGCGGTAAACTTTCTCTCGAATAATTTACCCCGAATCAAATTGGTTTCTCTCGAACACCAATAAGCGGCAATGAAGCACAACCTTCGCTTTAGTCAATTCACTCTCTCGAGCTGAATGTGTGGAAAAACGTTTAGGAATCACTCTCTCGTTCTGAACTCATGACAACCCAATACCAGGGGCGGCTCAAACCCGATTATGGCCTAAGGCCAAACTCAAACTAGAGGCCTTAAAAAAATTATAAATATTTTTATTTTAAATCTATTTTTCTATTTTTTTAGATGCAAAGTTGTTAATAATTTTTGTGTCAATCTCTTCTAATAATTCTTTTTCAATCGATAATATAGTCAAACCACTTAATCTTTCTTGAGACATTGTCGATCTTAAATAAGATTTTATTATTTTTAATTTTTAAAAACTTCTTTCAGTTGAGGCGACTGTTACGGGAATT
>JAJOOH010024444.1:0-16881 GCA_029582605.1 Solanum gracilifrons | reverse complement strand
TGGTTAAAAGTAAAGTCTAAACCATTTTCCTCGTGGGATCGATCCCAACCTACAGTTGGGTTCTTTACTTGATAACGATCGCTTATGCTTCTGAAAGGAGGTGTAATTTGAGCGTATCAACTAGCATATGGGCAATAAAGTTGGTCAGAATCTGTCATTTTCAGTATTGGTTAAGAATGCTCTATGTACTTGGAACTACGTTTGACCTGATTTCCGTTTAAGTGGAAATACGTAGCCGCTCCTATGGAGTTCGGTCTTACCATAATAAAAATTCCATTTTGCCCTTTATCGTGTAACTAGGGCTGAATTTTTGAGAGGGTCTCAAAAATTCCCTCAAAGAACATTCTCCTCGCCAATCATGATACTGAAGCAGAATATTTGGGAGGAACTCAAAAATTCTATGAAAAATATTTCTTCTCACAGATCAGTAACTGGAGCAGAATTTTTGAGAGGTCTCAAAAATTCACAGCAATCAAGCTACAATCTACAACAAAAGTCAGAATAGCAGAAGTTCTGCACTGGGGCAAATAATATTTGAGGGGACCTCAAATTTTTTTACAACACTTCATAGGATATTCTAGCAGACGTCAAAGGAGCATACTGTGCCCAATCAGGAATACAGATCAACCTCCCCATTTAACCATTTTTCTTTGAGCCCGAAAAATCGATAATCAATGGCACCCCATCCTTCCAATCAGACGGAAGAATCAAGCTACTTTATATCAATCCTGAACAATCGTCATTCAACGACAATCTCTCCCTACCACAAGATGGAGAGTCAAGCTACAATACTCTAAACTCAAAATTCGCCGACAAATGGCACTCGACCCTTCAAACAAAGCGAAGGTTCAAGATACTTTATGCCCTCAATCAACTATTATGCATATGCCTAAGGATTGCATGCGCCCGAGAATTTCATTATTGCATGTGCTCGAATTGCATTGTGCCCGAAGATTACATGTGCCCGATATTGCGTTGTGCCCAATAATGCATTGTGCCCGAGATTTCATGGGCCCGAAATTACATTGTGCCCGAGAATTGCATTGTACCCGAGATTGCATTGTGCCCGAGATTGATTTGTGCTCAAAGATTGCATGTGCCCGCATTGCATTATGCCTGAAAATTGCATTATGCCTGAAAATTGCATTATGCCCGAAGATTGCTTGTGCCCGATTGCATTGTGCCCGAGATTGCATTTGTGCCCAAAATTGCATTGCGCCCGAAGATTGCATGTGCCTGAATTTCATTATGCCCAAGGATTACATTATTGCATATGCTCGAGATTGCATTATGCCCGAAGACTGCGTGTGCCCGAAGATTGCATTAAGCCTAAGATTGCACTGTGCCCAAAGATTTGCATTGTCCCCAAAGATTTGCATTTGTGCCCGAAGATTGCATGTGCCCGAATTGCAAATGCTCTCGAAGTTTGCATGTGCCCGAGGATTGCATTATTGCATGTACCCGAGATTGCATTGTGCCAGAAGACTGCATATGCCCAATATTGCATTATGCCCAAAGATTGTATTGTGCCCGAATTGCATGCGCCCGAGATTGCAATGTGCCCGAAGATTGTATTATGCTCGAGATTTGCATGTGCCCGAATAAATTAAAATCAAATCACAAGTATCAACAGATGCCTGAATTATAAATACACTTTCTTTACTCATTGCTTATGTTTCGAAGGTGTCATGGTCTAAAGGCATGATCTTTCATGTCCTGCGGACATCATATCATGGCCTTAGGATTTAATTTTATGTTTAACATGATCCAAAGGTGTCATAGTCTAAAGGCATCATTTTTCATGGCCCGCAGACAACATTTGCATGACCTGAGGATATAATTTTTGAGTATCATGGCCCTAGACATCATAGCCTAAGACATCATTTTCATAGTCTTAAGGTAAACATCATGGTCGATATGGGAAATTGCATCATGTTTAATTTTACCGTTTGTTTTGAATATTTTGCTGTAATCATATTACAAGCTATAGACTTGCAGAGACTGACATTTTGCAGGCTAGATCAGTCACCCCCTCAGCTACGATTATCGTGCCTATATCTATCGCAACAAAAGGCCTTATTAATTCTTTGCTACTTCTATTACTCCTTCTCATCGGATCATTTGCCCTAAAACCAAAGATCTCTCTATCATGCCTTTCTCGCTACTCTAATCCTATCCATTCAATCCAATATTGTTCCCGTGCGAATATCGTACCACTCTTTCAATCTTTAGGAGTTTCGTTTGCTCCTGAATCTAGAACTACACACGACTTGATTCTCGTATAAATAGAGATATATAGGCGGCTTAATACTAAAGTCTCGGTCGTACCCCTTTTTAACTCTACACCATTTCAATTGATCCCACTGAAATCTATCGTCGGTTGGACAAAATCGGCTACTAAGTCAAAGTTGGTTGCCCGACAATTCATTTTTCATTCCCAAGCAACCAAGGGGCAGCTGTTGACACCCAATTTTGATCGACCTATAACCCTTTCGGGAGTACTATTCGATTAAATACATATTTTTAAAACAAATTTTTAGTCTAAAATTTTAATCAATTTTGTCTAAATGTTATATATTCTAGTATGCATGATTTTAAAAATTATTATAATTATTATCAAATTATTTTATTAAATTATATTTATCGATAGTTAAACTCGAAATAATTACTTTACTTCAATATTTTAAATATTAGATGTGTTTAATTATGTGAAAATATTTTAATATGTAGTATTTTATTAATTGGATAGCACTTCCTTAATTTTTCTTCCAAATCATTTAAAATTCAGCCTAAATTGTTCTAATTCCTTTCAATTCTAGCAACTTCAATTCAAATTCTTATTTCAATTATACCCACTTGTTCGTTTCAAATCTAGCCTATTCTTGTCTAAATTTTCAAGATTCCAATTTCCTTAAATCTCACCCGTCCACCAAATCAATCCAAGACTCAATCATGTGTATCCATTCAAAATAAATGGATGGTCCAGATTGAGTCTACCTATTCTTTCCCTTTTAATCTACCAAAGACCAAAACCTTCTCTTCCTCTCCTCTCTCTAGCACTTCCACCTCCCTCCCTCCCTCTCTCTCTCTCTTCTCCTCTCTTCTCTCCAGGAAGTCGGCGAGGAAGGTGAAACAGCGAGCAGCAGCAGCGCCCAGCAAGGCGCACTATGGTAGAAACCAACGCAACCAGCAACGAGCACCAGTGACACATCTCTCTCTCTCCACTCTTCTCTTCTCCGGACTTTCTTCGGCGAAAACTGCAGCAACAGCAAGCAGCCAGGCGAAAACTCTTCTCTTCTCCATCGCTGGCAGCAACTCCAGCCAGCGACAATAGCAGCAGCGAACAGCGAGGGCCACCGACAGCAACTCCGGTCTGGCGAACTCCAACAGCAACAACCTTTCTCCTCTGAACCAACTCCGACAGACGGCGGAGAAGACGAGCTTCATTTGAAAAGGGTTTGGTCAGCATGAAGTTTCGAATTTTGGTGTGCTAAAGATGGATCTTAACAGATCCATCCAGGTTTATTCTCTTGCTCAATTTAGTGTTTTGTCTCTTAGTTTTTATCTTATTCTTTGCATAATTGCTTTTATGTAGAGTCTATTAATGGTGTTGAAAATTCCCTTAAGCATGATTTCTTTGATGTTTTTATGAACCTCTGGTGTAATACCATTGATTAAAATATCAGTGCATGATTGTAATATGCTCCGTGTTAAATGAGTGTTAGCACATCCTTGAGTGCTGATGAATTTGACAACTCTAAAATAATGTGACTTTACCTGTCGTATGTCTTAACAATAATTGACCTTGTCTATCATTTCGAAGTTACAGCTTGGTTATGATCTAAATTAGATTTATCAAGTGAAATACTGAATTTACCTATGGTATTTGTAGATTAGTATTCACCTTGATTGATTTGTAATGATCGATTGATTTGTGTATTTAGCATGTTTAAATTTTTAGTTATTGATTGAAGGCTTAATTTTTGGGAATGTTTGTAGCTACTGCCAATTTTACTAGTGTGTCATGATTTGATTGGTCAAATTGGAAATTTTACTTTTGGGAAATTTGTAGTCATTAGTACACCTTTGTTGTGGGTATTTGAATTTGCAATCATATTGGACTGCTTTGGTGCTTAAATTATGCATGTTTACTGGCAAGATGTTATAATCATATGACTAATTGTTTCTTTCTTTTTTAGTCAAGATGGTCTTCCCTTAATTGTGATTAAAATATGATAAAATTAGTATAGCTTGGAAAGATTCTTGAGCCGCGTGAATGTTGTTTTTCCTTTAATATAGTTATCCTTTTGGGACTGATCTTACTTGTTTATTTTTTCTTTAACTAATATTAATTGATTTGCCTTGCCTTCATTAAGTTGGGAAAAGGTTTCTGGCTTGATTATATTTGGCAAAAAGAACTGTGACTGATTTGGCTCTCCTTTGAAAAAGGAAAAATATTAATTGACCCCAAATTATTCTTTTACTTTATTATGTTCCCCCTCTTTTCAATATAAATGATATCTCTCTTTGCATCATTGGCTTACGGATACACATTCTAATAGCTAAAAAAAATAAAAAATACTCACCACTCACACTTCAACGCTTACACACCTTAACAGCGAAAATAAATTATACTCTCTGCTCTCTAAAAAGAAGAAGGTTGTTGGAAACTTTGAGGATTCTCTTATTGTTGTGTTGTTGTTTTCGGACCTAACATTCGTGGATTACTTCATTGCTATTTTTAAAAAAAATCTGCTCAATCGGTTACACTTCTTTTTTTGTTTAATCTTTATTTTGATTTAATATGATTTATTTTATTATGAATTTTACATACATTGGTATGTATGAATAAAATGAAAGGGAGGCGTACATGTCAGTCTCATTTCCTCTTGGTAGAAGTTATTACTTCCAGTAATTGTTAGAGCTTTTACATGCATGATTTTGCTTGTAATGTGTTATGTGTGTTTTAGACATATAATATGTGTGTAAATATTATGTAGTATCATGCTTATTGTTTGTTTAGCAGGTTTATAAGTTTGGGAGTTCAAGGTTTCCAAGAGTCGCCTGGGTAAGGGATATTGATTTGGAGCTCTACTTTTTTTGTCTTAATATTTGTCTTAGATTATTATTGTGATTTTGTAATAATTTGTATAAACCCTAACTCTACTATATATGAAGGAATTTGAGGGAATCGTCTAAGGGGGAGGGGTATATGTACTAATTGTTCATTTTTTACTTAGTTATGTCTATTTGTGTTTGAGTGCCACTTAATCGTAAATCATGAGTTGGTGGAATATTTCTAAACATGTGGTTTTAAAATCATTATTTGTTTATAATCTTGGCTCACTAAAAAATATATAAGCTTAGTGTCAAAATCAATTTTTAAAATCGGTGAATTTGTTTCATGCTAGTCTTGTGAGTTAATTATCCTAACTAACCGGTTGGTATCAACTTCAGTGTAGTAATTAATCAATTCATGTAATTAAATAATGTTAATTGATACATGTAGTATGTTGATCGCCTAGAAATCATGCCTATAGGAGCTTTAATATTTTAATCTATCAATCAGTTAGAAATCATGTATATAGGTTTATTAATCAATTTTCAGCATGTCATTAAAATCCGAAATGGTAAATCAATGTTAAGAACTTAATAAATTAGACTACTTATATGTCTATTGTAAATTCGATGTGTTTGTGAATCAATAAAGAAAATTTCCAAAATGTTTCTTCACTTAGATATCTTGTCTATAGGATCTTAATATTCCAGTATGATGACCTCCTATTTCTGATAATTTCCAGTATGAATATTTTCTGCACATGTTAATATTTTCTGCATCTATAACTTATTTTTGCCACGTAAAGAATAAAATTAATTAACTACTTCCAGCATGTTAGAACTTTTCAAAATCATTTGCTTTCATTAAATATTGCACAAAAGTTGTTTTTTTTTTTGCATTTGAACATGGTCTTGCCACTTAAACCAATCATTGTTCAGCATGTGTTTCTAAAATAATTACGTTGAAACCTGCCCAAAAATGTCATTTAGTTTCTGCATTAAATAAGACGCCCTGCAATTTAAAATTAATAATTAATTATTTTGTGCATATATCTTAAAATCTGCTACTTTAAATTTGCTGTCTTAATTAAACTCTGCCCAAAATTCTGATTTCTATATTATGAACAACTGATTGGCCACTTGAAATAAACTAATAACTGTAACTTGCACTTGTCATATTTTGCCCTCTAAATTAAACAATGTTTTGTTTTAATTTTGTACACACCCACTTAGCATGCGACCTTTTCACTCTATTTGTGTTTGCCAGCATGTTTAATTGAAATATAGAGGCAAATGTGAGATTTACGTGATAAATGCTCGTCCTATTTGTTTGAGTTGGTGTCTAGGGGGCTTATTTTAGAAGAATGTATTTTATTTGGTCTAAATCCACCTAATAGTAGTCCAATGCCTCTTGGACCATAAGCGGGGATGCTAGGCACCTTTTAGAGACGAAATGCATGCAGAAGGTGGGGTAGGTGTAGTTAGGCCCTACCGAGATGATGACATTGCCTCAAGTTGTAAACGACAAACATTCGTTTTGTCTGTACCTATATAGAAGCTGAGCGTTGATCCGTAAAGTATGTCAGTTTCCATGGTCTCCCCTCCTTTTTCCGTTTTTATTTGTTATAATAATATTTATTTGGGGTAGTTTAATAAATAATAAAAATTTGTTTCACCTATCTAATTGTGTCATTTATGTCTTCTCGCTCCTCTTTATTAATTGTTTAATGTTTGTTTAACTGTTTATATATTATTATGTTATCACATAGTTTTGCATGCTTAATTAATTAAATAAATGAAGTAACTTTAATTGCTTAATGTTAGTTATCATCTGGCAAGCATGTTTATAAAATAACCAATAAATGAAGTAACCATACTTGCTACTTTGTAACCCCCACATAAATTGCATGAGATACGAACGGGACCCACATTTGTCGACCTCGAGGGATGCCTAACACCTTCCCCTCGAGGTAATTTGAACCCTTACCCGATCTTTGGTTCGTGGACCTTAGCTAGGTTAGATAGGTGCCCTAACGCGCGTTAATTCGTTAGGTGGCGATTATTAATCCAACCCAAAACCCAAAAGAGTTGTTAGGTTGTGCATCCGAAAGGAAAGTCCGTTTTGCAGAAAAAGGGGGAGCGACACGTAGAAACTTTGATTTCTAGATGAGTTATGAGTTCAGAAGATATTTCGAGAGCAGTAACTTCTTTTAAGAGAGTAATTTGAGTAATTTTCTAAAACCAGAGGAAGAGTTATATTTTTAAACATATGAGCATGAGAATATATTATTGGGAGTTGTATTGAGCACCGATACGGGGACGAGTTCAGATAACTCAAAGTCTTCATAAACCATGTATGCCAACATGGGTAAAGGGTCATACTTTTTATGTCTTACTCCATAACTTTGAGGGAACCATAGCCTGACAAAGGGTTCGGTCCAAAAGAATATGAGAGCGTCCTCTGGCATCGAGGGAATTGCACGTATAGAGATTCATAAAAGAATCGATCTGATCCAGGTCATAATCTTTATGGGATTCCAAAAATTATTAATAGAATGATTCCTTATTTATTTTTAAGCATAGCTTAGTGGATCCACTTAGTTGAGGTGTTCTATACTTCGGCAAGGTATAGAACAGTCTTGGCAGCTTGGGTAAGACGACGTATCATCACGTAGCTCATAGTGATGGTTGCCGGCTAGAGAATCTCCTGATCGAGTTAAAGTTTATTTTTATATTTCACTTATTATGTTGAGTTTAGAGATGAGAAAGTATTTTGTGACGCTACAAATGATTTAAACCTTTTATTTCTTTACATTTTGCTTGAGTACATTGTTATCTATTATAGTACTTTCATTACATTATTTGTTATTCAGCTATATTACATACTCGTACATTCAATGTACTGATGTCATTTGACATGCATCTTTTAATGATGCAAATGCAGGTTCTTTGGATCCTCAACAAGAGTCTTAGGAGATCACTTCATCTGCTCGTCTGCTTATGAGTGAGACATCCTTGCTTTCGAAGTACTCCAGTTTTTTTGAGTTGTTAGTAGTAGTTCTTTTGAGGAGTTGTGAGTCTTGTCCTGACAGTCATCTTTGTAAAGTAAAGGCTTCATAGATCGACAGTTTTGGAGAGTCTGATAGTTTTAGATGTTCTATTTGATACTTATGTTTCATACTCAGCATATTCAGTATCGTTTTGAGATTCAGTAAACTATTTTTAAATGTGTCTTTCAATTTAATACTTATGTATCCTTGAGTTAGTCTTCTACTTGTAGTGAGGCAGGATGTGGGTTTTCTTGGGGACCAGCAATGGTTCTCGAGTGGCGGCCATGTCCATGGTGTAGACTCGGGTCGTGACAATTTAATGCGTAAAATATCATAATCTTATAATTAGGAAATTAGAACTCGAAACAAGAATACAATTCAAATTTAAAATTTCATGGATATTTGAGTAGAATACTGGATTTAACTCTTAGTAATTGAATTTAGATGTAGGGTGTAAGGAAGACCAAGTTCAACACTATGAATAACCTTGTATACCTCGAAGAGCAAAATTCTTGATGAAACTAGAAGAACACTTGAAAACCCTATTTTTTTCCTCTTGAATCCTTGCTCTAAGATATTCAAGCGTTAATGAGAGTAATAATGTCAATTAATATTGTTTAGGACCTTATTTAGGTGTATAAACATCTGGATTTAGGCATAGAAGGGGTGGGAAAGGACTAATACACCCCTCTTAAAAACTGACAATAACCTTCTATAGGTCCATCTGCGAATCGTGAGTTGTTCTATGGACAATAGACCCCATCCGTGAAATTAATATTGAATTTTATGGCTTAAAATCTCATTCAACGGGTCCTATCTATGACCTCTAGAAGTTCCTACATCCCATAGAATGGATCCGTAGGAATTAGACCCCAAAATATGACTTTTCTAAAGTTTTTGGAAAGTTGATAGTACGGGTCATCAAAATTTCCCCGACCCATAAAAGAGAGTCGTAGGAACTGTCTTCAAGAAACTCTGATGTGACAGTCTCTGGTAAATTGGGCATAACCTTTTAATCCAAACTCGAAATGAGGTAAACTTTGTTGCGTCGAAAAGAGGAATTATAGACTTTTAGTTGGATAGGTCAAAGGCTACCAAATTCATTATGTTCTTAGAGATATGATCATTGGAAATTGACCTAAGTATAATCTTATATCAAAACTTAATGGGTAAGGAAGCTTTCAACTAAACTTTATGCAGCAGGGTTCTTTTGACCTTAATTAATATCCAAATCCACTCTCACACTAAAGAATTTACCTTAACACCTAATATAAATTTAAGAATCATCTGATAAAACCTTATATGAAAATTAAGAATGGTTCGGGTTTTAAATTAGAAATTTTTGAGGTCTTATAAAGTACAAGGCGTGGGTCCTCCTACTGGCCGTGGTTCCTCCTCGTGAGTGGACTGCCCAGGCACATTTTTTAAAGTACGAGGCTTGGGTCCTCCTACTGGCCGTGGTTCCCCCTTGTGAGTGGACTGCCCAGGCACATTTTTTTCACCTTTTGAAGGGTCCTCCTCAAGGACCATGGTTAGTCCTTGGTGGTCGTACTTTGACGTTTAACACAAAACATATACATTGAGTACCGTGGGTTATTTACGACTCTAATCCTTACGTTAGGCTCTAGTTTAGTCTACAAATTTCCGTAATGTTACATTATCTCCCCATTGGGAACATTCATCCTCGAATGACGATCTAGACACCTTACGGAATTAAAGACTCAAGTCTAGCAACCCATCATAAATGAAACATCAAAATAATGCACAATTCGAATGAGGAAATATCAACTCCATCTCAAAACATAGTGAACGCAATACAAGGAAGTAGGAACTACATCTAAGAACCCAATATGAATGATACTCAATATTCCTCATATTCATAGGGGAAACTAAATTCTCCAACTAAAATAATGCTCAACACAACATCATGAAGCCAATATGCAATTACTCTTAAAAGCATACTAAAGCATGTTCATCAACACACCTCATGAAGTCAAATAGGCAACTCATACTAAATGCACAACAACATGAAGAACATAAATCATGAAAACTCATTTTCTCACAAAACATGAATTTCATAAGGAACATGCATAATATAAGGAAATCATGGAAAAACTCATATAACATACATGACTCCAAAAACACTAAGACTCAAGAGGAACTACTTACCTCAGGCTTGATTAGGAGTAGAAGGAAAGAGATGAGGATATCAGGACTTCATATCGGCCTCGGCCTCCCAAGTAGCACCCTCAACTAAATGATTCCTCCATAAAACCTTTACGGAAGCTATTTCCTTGTTTCTCAATCTCTTGACTTGCCGGTCTAGAATCTCTACCGGGACCTCATCATATGAAAGGCTTTCATTAATTCCCAACCCTTCTAGGGGGATAATGGATACTAGATCTCCAATACACTTCTTAAGCATAAAAACATGAAATACCGGATGAACTGAAGCCAACTCATTTGGCAAGTCCAACTCATAGGCAACCTTCCCAATACGTTGCAAAATTTGATATGGGCCTACTTACCGGGGACTAAGTTTCCCCTTTTCACCAAACCTCATCACACCCTTCATGGGTGAGATTTTCAAATAGAACCAATCATTAACTTCAAATTCTAGATCCCTTCTTCTCACATCGGCATAAGACTTTTGCCGACTTTAGGCCGTTCTCAACCTCTCTCTAAAGAGCCGACCCTTCTCAATAGCTTCATAAACTGATTTGGGGGCAATAAGAGAAATATCACCTACCTCAAACCCACCAAACGGAGACCTACATCTCCTACCATACAAGGCTTCAAAAAAAGCCATACTGATACTTGAGTGGTGACTATTATTGTAGGCAAACTTTATTAATGGCAAGTGGTCATCCTAATTACCCTTGAAATTTATAACACACGCCCTCCACATGTCCTCTAAAGTCTGAATGGTGCGTTCCGCTTGAGCATCCATTTGAGGGTGAAAAGTTGTGCTAAGTTTCACCTTAGTACCAAGCCCTTTTTTGGAATGACTTCCGAAAGTGTGAAGTAAATTGAGTACTCCGATATGAAATAATAGATTAAGGAACCCCATGCAACTTCACTATCTCACTTATATACAACTTGATATAGTCTTCAGCCGAATGAGAAACCTTAACGGGAATAAAGTGGGATGATTTAGTCATCCTATCTATAATGACCCAAATAGAATCATGTTGCCTTCGAGTGCGAGGCAAACCCACAATAAAGTCCATATTCACATCTTCCCACTTCCAAGTTGGAATAGGAATATTTTGTGACAAGCCGCCCAGCCTATGATGCTCAACCTTAACTTGTTGACAATTAGGATATTTGGCTACGAATTTCGCAATATCTCTCTTCATACCATTCCACCAATAGACTTCCCATAGGTCACGGTACATCTTGGTGGCTCACGAATGAATAAAATATTGAGAACTGTGAGCTTCCTCTAAAATTTTCTATGTCAAGCCATCAACATTCGGAACACATAATTGACCTTGGTACCTAAGTACCTCATCTCCCCCTTAGGAGAAAGCCTCAACGAACTTCTTGTGTACCGACTCTTTCAATTCAACTAATATAGGATCTAGTCCTTGTTTAAACTTCACATATATCGCAAAGGACAATTCGGACCCAGTATGGACCATGACACCACCCTTAGTGGAATACACTAGTTGGACACCTAGTCGGGCCAATCTATGAACCTCACGAACTAATTCTTTCTTTTCATCCTTTACACGAGCCACACTACCCATGGACAATCTACTAAGAGCATTCGCAACCACGTTAGATTTGTCGGGGTGGTAAAGGACACTCATGTCATAATCCTTCAAAATTCTAAGTACCTTGAGTGACGGAGATTCAAGTCCCTTTGGCAAAACATATATTTGAGACTCTTGTGATCGGTGAAAACATCCACATGAACTCCATACAAGTAATGTCTCCATATTTTCAAGGCGAATACTACCGCCGCTAATTCAAGATCATGGGTCGGATAATTCTTCTCATGGACTTAAGTTACCTTTAGGCATAGGCAATCACTTTACTGTTTTGCATGAGGACACATCCCAACCTCACTCTAGAGGCGTCAGAATATACAACAAAACCATTTGTACCATCCAGTAAGGTCAACACTAGAGCGAAAGTAAGTCTATCCTTCAACTCTTGGAAGTTTTTCTGACAAACCTACGACCACTCATACTTAGCCTTCTTTTGAGTCAAAGCCGTCAACGGAGAAGCAATAGAGGAAAACCCCTCAACAAACCTCCTATAGTAATCGGCCAAATCCATAAAGCTTCTAATGTTAGAAGGAGATAGAGGTCTAGGCCAACACTTGACCTCATCCGTCTTCTTATGATCTACCTCAATACCCTTGCTTGACACAATATTCCTAAGGAAAGCTACAGATCTCAACCAAAATTCACACTTGCTAAACTTTGCAAAAAGTTGTTGATCCTTAAGAACTTGCAACACAATTCTCAAATGGTCCACATGCTCATTCTCACTCCTTGAATAGATCAAAATTTAATCGATGAACACAATCACAAACATGTCTTGGTGTTGCCTAAACACTCTATTCATTATGTCCATAAATGTCACCGGGGCATTTATCAACCCAAATGACATAACCACAAATTCATAGTGACCATACTGGGTCATAAAGGTCATCTTGGGAATATCAAACCCTCCCACTCTCAATTGGTGATAACCCGAACGAAGGTCAATTTTGGAGAAATAGCTAGCCCCTTGAAGTTGGTCAAACAAGTCATCAATTCTTGAAAGGGGATATTTATTCTGGATGGTAAATTTATTCAATTGACGATGATCAATTCACATTCTAAGAGTCCCATCCTTCTTTCTAACAAATAACACTGGAGCACCTCATGGAGAGATACTCGATCGGATAAAACACTTGTTTAACAAATTCGTTAGTTGCTCTTTCAACTCTTTTAAATTGGCCGAAGCCATTTTATAAGAAGGAATGGAGATAGGTTGCATATTCGGTAAAAGGTCAATACCAAAATCTATTTCCCGCTCGGGAGGAATACTGGGTAAATCATCCTGAAAAACGTCCAAAAACTCATTCACAAACGGAACCGACTCTAAATGAGGGGTTTTAGACTAAACATCCATCACCCTAACAAGATGGTAAATACACCCTTTGGAGATCATTTTCCTAGCTTTAAGGTAAGAAAAAAATTGACCTCTTGGATAGAATTTCCTCCCTTCCACTCTAAGATCGGCTCATTTGGAAATTTAAATCAAACCACCCGAGTCCTACAATCGATAGAGGCATAACATGCATGCAACCAATCCATACTCAAAATCACATAAAAGTCTAACATGCCTAACTCCACTAAATTTACCAAAGTGACTTTATCAGACAAAGAAATGGGACAACTTCTATAAACTTTCTTAGCCACCATAGAATCACCAACCGCGGTAGAAATCAAAAAAGGCTCTAATAACTTCGGGGAGTATTTCAAATTTCATGGCCACTAAAGGGGTCACAAAGGACAATGTGGCACCGGGATCTAACAAGACATATACATCAATAGAAAAGACTTTTAACATACCGGTCACCACATCCGGGGAGCTCTCTTGGTCATCTCGGGATCGAAGAGCATAAAAGTAGTTTTGCTTTTGGGAATTGAAGTTTGAACTGCTTGGAGGAGCTTGCTTGCCCTCTTTTTCCCTTGTCGGAAGTGTTGGACAATCTCTCATCTTGTGGCCACTATTTCCACAACCATAGAACCAACCCGAGCCAACTAGGCATTTGCCATCATGTTTTCTACCACATTTTGCAGAATTAGGCCTAACTACATAAGAACCACCTCTATTACCTCCTTGAGGTTTAGGGTTGGAAACCCTATCCTTGTCGACCCTTGGATCAATAGAGGAGCCTTGATTGGAAAACCTTTGTTTGAACCTTTGTCGATCTTGTCCATCGGACTTTGCATTAGAGAAATTCCCATCACCGATTCTAGATCTTTTCAAATCTTGATTCCTTTTCTTGAGTTTTGACTCCTCAATTTGTTGAGCATATACCATGAGCCTTGATATATTCATGTCATGATGGAGCATTGTCGTGCGTCATTCTTATTCAACCAAGTCGGACACACCGGTCAAAAACCTACTCATCTCATCCCTTGGATCTGCCACCATAGATGGAGCATATATGGATAGTTGGGTAAATTTCAATGCATACTCCTTAATGCTCTTGCTACCTTGCCTAAGTTTAATGATTTCTTCCACCTTAGCTTCCCTCAACTCTAGGGGAAAGAATCTTTCAAGGAATGCTGATTTAAACACCTCCAACTCTATGGGACCCACTCCTACCGATCTATTTTTCTTCCATTGTGTATACCAAATTTGAGTCACACTCTTTAATTGATAAGCGTCTAAATCCGCTTTATGTACCTAGGTCACCCTCATGGCATCAAGTATTCTATAAATCTCCTCCACAAACTCTTGAGGATCCTCTCCCACTTTGGAACCAAGAAACTCGAGAGGATTCATTCTTGCACACTCCCTCTATCAAGATGCCACAAAATTCATATTAGGGTTCATATGAGTCCCAACATCTCTATTGGCTTGAGCCAACATTAGAAAAGCCGACCTAACCTTCACATCCGACATAGCCAGAGGATTAATCGGAGCTTGATTATCCTGAGGAACTTGTTTACCTTGAAGAGCTTCATCATTCACATTTTCATCCTCCGTTCTTCTTGCGTTAGCCTTTCGTGTATTCATTTCCTGAAGACACAGGAGAAGGATTAGGAGAGGAACTTTTATAGAGTTAAACTCTAAGGCACGACTCAAGAATAATGAAAGAAGTGAAATTTCCTAACATCTTATAGCCTCTCATTCATAAATGTGGCCCGCATCACACTCATGAACAAGACTATACTAGATGTGGCTTATAAGACATCATCCTAAAATCATTCTAAACCTTTTTCTCTAAGTACCAAGTTTGTCACGACCTAGGAGTACCCCCTAGGTGTAACGTAGCGTAGTTGTCCTCGAAAGGGTCTCATACAAGCCCTTAGCATATCATAATATAAAGCATTAGAACAATAAGAGTAAAAACACATTTATGTCCAAATATAATCATAAAGGAAAGCGGAAGTCTAGACTTGTCTCATTTAGACATCTATTACAATTCATAAGTCAAAAAAGGGTCACAACCCCAAACAACATAATCCGAAAATAGAAAGTACTAAAAATGAAACTCCAAATAAAACTTCAGTCCTCGAATGATGAGGACTCACCAGAAGCAAGTAGAATAGTCAAATCCAAGCTTGAACCAAAAGATAACTGCCTTAAGAACAGGAACCTACACTTGGGAAAAATGTAAAGAAATATGGGTTAGTACAAAAATTCACCAAGTATGATAGCAATGTACAAAAATCTTGAAAACATGCTAAAAGGGACATTTTAGTTGAAACCATGCACTTTACCAAGCTTAAGAATCATCATGAAAATTAGAGCAAAAGCGTAAGTCATACGCATATTCAACATATAGATCATCATAAAATAATGAAAACATACCATAAATACCCTCATAGCATCCTTGTGAAATGCAAAAAAAAATTAAAATCCCATAATCCTACCCACACTAAGGAAAGATTCTTGAGTAACTATAGTTCATAATTCATATTTCTTGTTCGTAATATAAAGTAAGATTAGCCTGAACCGACATAGACGATGTGTGCTTAATCATTGAATATGGTGTCTGCCTCACACCAAAAAGGGGTTGTCCTACTTGCCTAAGATAGAACCATACTCTTAGCTTAGGTGGATCCACTAGCTAAAGACCTATGTGGGAACAGTGTTTATGGGATAAGGAGATTGCTTCTTGAAACACGCCCTTTACTAGCGGAGGAGCTTCCATTTCATTGTTAAAATTCTCTTGGAACTAAGCATAATTCCCATTGAGTTCATATTAAGTGTTGACTTAAATTGATAGTTATTGAATAATCTCTTAGCACTCTATCCAACATAACTAATACTAAAGCTCCTAGATTCAATAGGTGAGATTAGTATTCCAACCTTAGAATCACTACATGTTACAAACCTTTTACATCATATGATATTCATATATAAGTGTGTACATGAGGATAACTTCCAACAACACAACAACTAGATCATAATCATATTCACTTTACTCTCAAAGTGTTCATAAAGCATAATTTCATACTTTGCCCTTCAAGGACCATAGATCACAATCCACCAACACATCTAGAATTACTACATTAGACATGGATGATAACATAATTCAAATAGTTCAATTACTACATGCACGATTCCATCATATTCTATTTGCATCAATCAATACCCACACTTTAAGATCCAAATTAGGAAAATAAGGGAATTCATGGATTCTTGCGGAATTCAACTTAAAACCACATAAAATCATCGATATATCCATAATAAAATATAACCCAATCATTACAATTGAATTTGAAAGAAATCCATTAGATTGAAGTCAAACCTAGATTTTGAGATTTCTTACTTTGAAATTAGGGGTTTTGAATGGGCTCCATGCACTACTAAAAAAACAGTGAATACCGACCTAAAAATTACTGACCTCAAATGGAGGTCGGTAATTTCCGACCTCCGGAGGTTGGTATTGTTAGAGAGAATAAAAAAATTTAAAAAAACTTTTGAAAACCGACTATTTATGCAAAATAAAGTGGGAAACAAAATTCCGACCTATGGAGGTCGGAATTTTTCTCGGAAAAAATGAATTACAATAAAAACTGACCTCTTGATG
>JAJOOH010024443.1:0-20414 GCA_029582605.1 Solanum gracilifrons | reverse complement strand
TTTAATAAAATTATATTTCTTAGCTTATGAAAATCAGTTTGTGCTAGTCTCAAAATATTTATTTTTTTCTAAAAAGTTTTATTAAACAACTTTACTTTCGAAAAACAATAACCTTTTAAAAGTAAAAAATAATTATATTTTTGACCTCTTAACGGATCGGACAAATTGGTTATTGCTTCATTAATTGCAATGGGAGAAAGGACGAACACAACGACAAATTTGGCGAAAGAACACAGAATAACACGACGGCTATAATAAACACGATGGTTTTCTAGCTGGCAAAACTAGAAAACATGTGTTTTGGCAAAAAATAACCTTCTACATGCAACTAGAAGCATGTGAAATGTCGATCACTTTTCTCATGAAACATATGAAATGACAATACTATCCTCATGATGAAGCAAACATGTTAACATGAAGAAGTTTAAATACCCGCTCTTGTAGAATAAGTAAAGCTCAAACTCAAAACACTACCCACAATCTATCAGTTTCTCAATCCAAAGATCTTCAAAATGCCTAATGATATCATCATTAACATTCTTCTATTGAACACACTTATTGTATATGAGATAGATGAAATATGATTGCCATGGAATCATGACTAAAATGTATGAGCTTGAGGATATACTTGAAATTCTGATTGTGGTTTGATGGAGTGGTTGCCACATTCCGGCATAACTAACATGGATCGGTTGCCACGTTCCGGCATAACTATGGGATCGGTTGCCATGTTGCGGCTTAATTTATTGGATCAGATAAGACATTCGGGTATGCTAATTGTTTGGGTTTGGGTTCCATGAGAGGACCAATGATTTGATATAAAAAGTGAAGTTGTTCGTTATTCGTAAATGTTGTGATTATAATGTTGTTGACTTTATTATGTTGCACTTAGTGGACATATATTATGACGGTTATATTTAATAGTCCTTGTGTTAAGCGAACTTGTTAGACATGTTGGAAGAGTAAAGTGTTCAAGGGGCGAGTAATGGATAGTGAGGGTGGTTCGTGTGTTGTAATTGCGAGAAGTAGAGGTAGCAGGTGTGATGAAACATGCTTAGGTGGAATTAACTTGGGAAAAGAGATTGATTTTAGTGGTAAGAAAGCTTGATTTAATGTACTATGTGACCATGGTTGGTTAGTGTGACGAGGAAGTAAGGGTATAACGTGAACGGTTTGTGGGAATGTCAGTGGTTGTGTTTGGGAATTTCTCTATGTTTTAGAATAATTAGTCTATGATCAAGTACCTAGTAGTATGTTGATTAAGAAGGATGTTAGTAGTCCGAATACTACTATAGAATGGAAGTATTTCAGGGGAGGGTAAAGGTGGAGGAGCGAGTGGTCTATTATATATTTCTACTAGTTGGTTCCTTATGTTATGTGGTGGGCATCGGGTTGACCGATGATGCCTACTAGTACGTGTGTTTTGTACTGATACTACTCTTGTTATGTCTTTGACATTGTCTAGATGCAAGATTGGTGACGTTTCATGAGGTGAAGGTGAAAAAACTTTCAAGCAACTTCTATTTTTTCTTCCGCATGGTGGGAGTTGTGTCTTTTATTTATCATCCAGTTGTACTCTTAGTAGCTCTTGTACCTGTTTAGACTAGATCTACGAGATTTGTTTAAATTACTTTACAAGTTGAACCAAAAGTGTGTCTAAAATTATTATTTAGAAAATCATAAGTACTATAATTATTTCTGCTTTCTTTAAATTTCTGCATGTTTTTACTATTGGGATATGAGGGTTCTCCTACTTAAGTGTTAGAGTGGGTGCCCGCACGATCCGGTGGGTTGGGTTATGACAAATTGGTATCAGGGCCTAGGTTACTGGCCTCCCCGTAAAAGAGCAAAATGTGGACTAGACTCTTGCAGATTGGTGTGTTGATGTCCACATGTAATCTTCAGGAAGCTAGGAAGCATTCTAGGAAATTGTTCCACTCATTCTCTCCTTTCGTACGAAGTGTTGCTTGTGGTATGAGTTTAGTCCAATTCGTATCTCCCGATTTCAATTGGTATCTCAACAAAGTGAACTGTAAGTCGTGGTCAAACTGAAGGAGCACAAGCAAGGTAATTGGAATTGGGAAAGTTCCAATTGGCATCTAGCCTTAGGGAGTATAAGGAGCATGGATGACTAGTAATGGTCATCTATGGAACGAACTAACTAATAAATTCAAATTGTATGTGCATTGAATTTTGGAAATTGTGAATATGTGTTGCTTGAAATGACTGTTAATGTGTGATTCTTGCTGTTTGAATTAACTGCAACTATATAGTTGTAATTTCTTGAATGTAATGAGGGGAATATGTGTGCTATAAATATGTGAGGGTGGTTCGTAAAATGGAATATGGACGTGCGTCGCAACCAAGTAATAATCGCGTGAATGTCTAGGTGTATCTTGGGGATGTGTGGGTGTAATGTTGAATTAATGAGAACTAGTGGGATGTCGTGCCGTTAAGTTTGATTCGCATTAGTTAATGATTTTCCTAGCTTGAAGGCTTATCTTAAGATTACTTGGTTAAGCTGGAAACCTTGGGCAAATCTTAGAAAAACAAAGAGAGCCCGAAAATTATTAGACTGGATTCTGGTCCCGTCTGAGCCGTTGGAGAGGGATTATTCCCGCCATAGTGACACCGCCAGAGCGGGATAATTCCCGCCAGAGCGGGGCAGGGCAATGGCTGAACCTCAACCCATCCTCCGCTGTTTTCCCGAACATCGAAATGTCAACCCAATTGGGGTCGGAACAACCCCTACAATCTTCACAATGTTCAGCAACAGAAACAATAGATTATAAAAGCCTTAACATTAAGTAAAAGGCTGCATCAGATAGGATAAACAAACATCCATGTGCTACTAAAAACTTAAGAGAGTCCAAAGATAGAAACGAAGTGTCTAAAATTTACAAATAAATGGGCGAAATAATAAATCACATCAGGAGCCCTAAGACTGGGTAGTGTCCATGTCAGAGTCAAGGTCCTCTGGGGGTATTACACCAACCCATGCCTCATTCAGCATAGGGAACTGCGTGTAGAACTTCATATCAAGATGGGGAATCTCCTTGCTAGGGGAAACACAAGTAAAGATTGACTTCATAGTCTTCCACATCCGAGCCATTAGGCGATCCCTTTTCACACCCTTCCTCCTCTCCTAGCAGAACTGGCGACGGAGCATCTCGACCTCTAGAGTGGTGCTGGGTGGAATCGGAGTGAAGACTGCATAGGCACTCCCCATTCTCTTCCGGACATCCTCCAGATTCTCTCTGACCCATGCACCTGATAGTGGGTCATCATCATCTAAATTCACGGCCGTTTTACTGCTGCTAGCCATGTCCGTCCTTCTCCTCTTGCTCCTAGAAGTAGATTCATGTCTAACCAAAAGAAGGTGAAAAGGAGGATCCATAGGAAGTACCTCATCGGCATCAAAAAGTGGCACTCCCACCCGCTTACACAGCGTAGTAATGAGTCGCAGTAGGAAGAAAGCCTTCTTGTTGCCCAGGTAAAACATCTTCCATTCTGAGATGATATGCGCCCCCACATTTAACAGTATGCCCTGTATAGCACACGCCGCCACCAGAGCCCGAGGAAAGGTCATGTCTGTGCGGTTGTTCGATGGGCAGATCCTCCTAGTCACCAAGTATAGCCACCTCTTAGCATCGAGTGACCAATCCGTACTATTAATACCCTTTGCAGTAGCCCAGTATACCCGATCCCTACGCGCGGGCTCAACCAGTGTATCTCTCAGCCACTCCAGATCCATCTCCCGTAGCTTGGCCTCGAACTCCGTATTTGGGACATTGGGCAACTCTAATACTTCATTAATAGAGGTGGTATTCAGGGGGATATCAAATCCCCGGACATGAATGACAGGGTAAGAGTATCCCAACGGACAGTAGGAAGAATGGCATAAAATTCCCCCACCAAAGTAGAACGCGCATCTGGGGAAGCCTCGGTCAGTGGAGTCCATCCAAACTCCATCAGGCGAGCATAAAATGCAGGCGCCTTCTCCTCTAGCTTATGCAACATGAAATATTTCTCGTAACAGAACCCGATATTGCGATTGTTGTGATGTCTCTCCCGACTCGTGGCATCAGGAAACCGGATGAAAGGTAGGTGTTCGTCATTTTGTCCTGCCATTACAGAGCCTGCAATAAGCTGGAAATCAGTTAGCAACGCGATAGGATAGTCGGTGTACGGTTGGAAAATTAAGAAAGAAAAGCTTTGAGTTAAGGGTGCAGGTCACTGGTCTGGTGCATCCAGCCACAACGGCCAAAATCCCGCCACGACAGCCAAAATACCGCCCTGGCGGGATTATGATAGCCGCCATAGCGGGATGAAGGCCGCCAGAGCGTCCTTCATCTAGGATGAACAATAGACGCGGTTATGGCGTCTCTTCCTCCCAAAATCCATATTTTCGATAGAATTCTAGCAGATCAGAGTATTATTACAATCCTAGAACGTAGATATGCAATCATTTTAGAAAATAAACCCCTAAAACAGTGCCAAATTTGAGTTTATGCCAAGGAGACCTCTCAACTTCCCCCACCCATCTTTGTACCGATTTACTTGTATTTTTACAAAATGCTTACGCCCAGGACGTTGTGGGGACGTTGGGGACGTAAGGGAAGTACCCATGCTACGTTTATTATATCAATCTAGCAATCTAGTTAAAATTCAAAATAAACTACCCCAAAAACCATCATTTTCGTTCAGTTAATCAGCATGCAATCGTCGTTAGTTATGTAATGAAGTAAAGGGTGAAGGGAAACGAGAATTACCTTGATTTCGATGTTCAAAGCCAAGGGTTTGAAAGGATTTTTGGGAGGATTTAGTGAGAAGAGGGTGAAAATGAGGAAACATTTCCTCATTTTTCCCTTTACTACCTCCGATCTCCCGCTACAACGGGAGATATCATGCTACGGTGACCCCGCCCTGGAGGGCCAGACTGTGTAGTTAACCACATTCGTTTCCTCGTGTGTTATCTTAGTCTTCTTTAGATCCTTCAGTATAGTACCTTACTAGTATCAGCTATTTGAAAAGTCAGCATTTATGGTGGTGGTTTCGTAATGACCTTACCCATTAGTTTGGAAGTACTCCAGAAATTAGGGCATGTGATTACCCGAGCACTAGTCGTTCAGGGATGAATGAGGGGTAAATTGGTATCTATTGTAACGACCCGAACCGTCGTTATTAAAAATGAACAAAAATCCGAGAAAATTCTGGGCCACTGTCCCGCCACAGCGGGCCAAATGTCACTAGGGCATCGGTACAATGGCGGGATAAGTTGGTGCTATAGCAAGATAGGTGAGGCAGAACATAAATTGCGAGAAATCCTATTTTCTCCATCTTTCTAAAATACCTAAATAAGTCGTCAAACACCCTAAAAACCTCAGAAAAGTTGCTCTAAGCTTGGGAAGGAAGGAGAAGGAGATTATAGGCGTGAGTATGGTGAAATCTTGTGGATTCTTGGACAAATCCACCGTCATGATGCCCGAAAAACTCGGGTCAAAGTCAAGAACTCTGTGCAACTACTTGGCACCCAGGTAGGCTTGGTTTTATAATTTGAGTAGTTTAAAGTTGTGCTCACCGTGTAATATTAATAAATCAATGGTAGGATTTATGCGTAGACCTTCGCACACAAAATGATTTATGATTCAAAAATCCTAGAAAGAACCCCTAGACGATGAATTAGGGCTAAGTATGGTTGAATTTGGGTTTGCATGAGGCGTGTCGATGAAGAATCTGTAGGTTATTGGTTGTGATTCTATGATTATGTTATTCTTGCTTGATTGTGGTACCTATATGTACATGAATGATGCATTATTGATCACACTTATTGTATATGAGATAGATGAAATATGATTTCCATGGAATCATGACTTAAATGTATGATCTTGAGGATATACTTGTGATTGTGATTGTGGTGTGATGGAGCGGTTGCCACGTTCTGGCACAACTAACTTAGATCGGTTGTCACGTTCTGGCATAACTAACTTGGATCGGTTGCCACATTCCAGCATAACTAACTTGGATCGGTTGCCACGTTCTGGTATAACTATGGGATCGGTTGCCACGTTCTAGCATAATTTATTGGATCGGATACCACGTTTCGGTATGCTAATTGTTTGGGTTTGGGATTCATGAGAGGACCAATGATTTCATATAGAATGTGAAGTTGTTCGTTGTTCGTAAATGTTGTGATTTTAATGTTGTTGACTTGCTTATGTTGCACTTACTGGACATATATTATGACGGTTATACTGGATAGTCCTTGTGTTAAGCAAACTTTTTAGACATGGTGGAAGAGTAAAGTGTTCAAGGGGCGAGTAATGGATAGTGTGGGTGGTTCGTGTGTTGTAATTGCGAGAAGTAGGGGTAGCAGGTGTGATGAAACATGTTTTGGTGGATCTCACTTGGGGAAAGAGATTGGGTTTAGTGGGAAGAAAGCTTGATTTAATGTACTATGTGACCATGGTTGGTTAATGTGACGAGGAAGTAAGGGTATGATGTGAAAGGTTAGTGGGAATGTTGGTGATTGTGTTTGGAATTTCTATATGTGTTAGAACGGTTAGGCTATGATCAAGTATCTGGTAGTAGTTTGATTGAGAAGGATGCTAGTGGTCCGAATACTAGTGTAGAATGGAAGTATTTCAAGGGAGGGTAGAGGTGGAGGAGCGAGTGGTCTATTGTATATTTCTACTAGTTGGTTCCTTATGTTATGTGGTGAGCGTCGGGTTGACTGATGATGTCTACCAGTACATGTGTTTTGTACTGATACTACTCTTGCTATTTCTTTAACATAGTCTGGATGCAAGATTAGTGACGTTTCATTAGGTGAAGACGAAGACAATTTCCAGCAGCTTCTATTGTTTCTTCCGCATGGTGGGAGCTGTGTCTTTTATTTATTGTCCAGTTGTACTCTTAGTAGCTCTAGTACCTGTTTAGACTAGATACATGGGAGTTGTTTAAATTACTTTAGAAGTTGAAGCAAAAGTGTGTTTAAAAGTATTATTTATATAATCATAAGTACTATAATTATTTCTGTTTTCTTTAAATTTCCGCATGTTTTTACTATTGGGATACGAGGGTTCTCCTACTTAAGTGTTAGAGTGGGTACCCTTACGATCCGGTGGGTTGGGTCGTGACAGTTATACTTACTTTAAAATATTTTTGGATATATTATTTTCAAGTCATGACTTGTTCGCATTTTTATTGTTGAACTTTTGTTTGGTCTCAAATCGGATGCATAACTGCATTCTCGACTTTTGACAAATAAATAGCTTAAGAGCATAACTGCTTTCTTCTCTCGAGTGCATCACCTAATTTTATCTGTAAGTGATCTTATTTTAAATTAATGAAATTTATTATATTTTTTGACAAGGTGCGTCACTGCATCCTTGAGTTTTTTTACAATGTGTCAAAAAAGATGCGAAACCGCATTCTTAATCGATAACAAATATTTTTAATGTGAATAAAACTCATCTAGTATTAAATATACTTACTCTTATTTTTTCTGAATTCCAGACAACTAATCTTTTTATTTCATTATTATACTAACTGATGATACTTTTAATTAAATTGATCATCATGTCAAATGATTAAACTAATCCAAAATGCAGTAATTCTTTAACAACATAACACATTTTTTTGTTTATTGGTTAATAACTCATTTATTTCAAAAATACGTAAATTTAAATAGGAAATTGACATCAACATTAAGCTACGACAATTCTATAAAAACAATGGCATAGGAACGACAAAATTCGACAACAACAAGAAATTCTATTATAATAATAAGATTTTATTCATCTTTTAGGTATTTGCACTAAAAATAACATAAATATAACTCAAGATGTCAATATTCATTTCAGTCAAACTATGAATGTAACAAAATATAAGAAAACTTATCATAAAGTTACATCAAATTCCATAAATAAAGCAAAGAGATAAGGTAATGTTTAACCTTAAGTAAAGAGAATATGTACCGCAAAATCTAGACTGAAGCTCGATTAGAACGTTCACAAATCTTTTTTTTGGTGTGTTGTATTGGTTTTTATAAAAGATGTATATGGATTTTGTGTTGTGTGTTGCGTTATTGTTAGGATAGTTGCCTTTCTTTTGCTGATTTTTCTTTATTTTTTTTGTTGTGTCGTGTGTATGTATGTTGGTTGTTGTTGTATTGTGTTGTGTATTTGGTTGCTGATTGTTTTTGCTCTTTTTCCATCCGTATGTTGGGTGTGTTTGTGTGTATATATGGTGGGTTGTAGGAGTGGGGTAGTGGGGTTGAGATGTGGGTAGTTAGGTGAAGTGGTTACGTAGGGGTGAGGATAATGGGTAGGTTATTTTTTAAAATGTTTTGTTGTTTAATAAATAAAAATATGATAGTAATAATAATAACTAATTATTTTGGAAATAATAAAAATATATAAAAATTAAATAGCTAGATCAAAAAATATAATTAAGAAAATATTAAAATCACTAATTTATTTACTAAAATTTTGAATAAATTAAAAACAAAATGTACCTTAAAGTGTGACTATTTTTGTTATTTTGAATTCCTTTAAAATAAGCTAAATAATATAATATGAAAATCAAAATATTTAATTTAGATTTATAAAATATTTAAGCCCTAAAAAGGGTGGAAAACATAAGTTCGGTAAGAAATTATGTGTCTACAGTTTGGCCCTCTTTGACTAGAAACACGACGAGTTTTCAGACATAGAAGTAGATAACGTGACAAATTTTGATCGGACTTTTATTTGAAGGAAAAATTTGTGCGATCGAGTCTTGGTTTTGGACATCCTACATATCTCGGGTTATAAGGGAATCAGGTCACGTGTAATTCAAGAAGATGAGGTGATGAGTTGGAAGTTAAATGAGGTTCCATCGAGGCTTTAGGGTGTGGCTCCTATCCTTACATAAAAAAAAGATAGCTAATAGTCAAAAGGAAAGTAAAAGTACAAGCTCATATATATGCATCTTCTCTTGAGTCTTCACTTGAGTCTTGAATTTGAGATATCACCTTTATTTTGGTGAGTATCTTGATCTTGAATCGATTTGATGCTTAACTTGCCACTTATAAGTGAGTTTTTGACACTCTTCAAAAATGACAATTTGAAAATGATCTTGAATGACTGCATGATTTCTTGTTAAGTGGATGAATAGAAACAAGTTTCAGGAGGTCAGGTTGCTACATGCATTGAAAATGATGATTTTAGTTATCATGGGGATTGATCATTCTGAAAAGAGTTGAATTTTTGCTCTTGAATTTAAAATCCATGTTTCACTTCAAGAAACCTGAACACCATCACAAACAAAATAAATACACAAAACTTTGTCGAAGTTTTCACTGGAAAATTTTTGTGAGTTATTAGTAGATGTAAATTTTATTTAACAAACAAATTCAAACTAGGAAGTGTTTATCCTATGATAAAATGAAAATTAAGGTTTTGGACTAGGAAGTGTTTCTTCAAGGAGAAAATAAAATACAAATTCTCAGACTAGGAAGTGTTTATCCTAGGAGCAAAATGAAAAATAACGGTCTCAGCCTCGGAAGTGTTTATCCTAGGAGAAAATAAAAAATAACAGTCTCAGACTAGGAAGTGTTTATCCTAGGAGAAAATAAAAATAACGTCTTAGACTAGGAAGTGTTTATCCTAGGAGAAACTGAAAAATAGCGTCTCAGACTAGGAAGTGTTTATCCTAGGAGAAAATGAAAATTATCGGTCTTGTGCTAGGAAGTGTTTCTTCTAGGAGAAAATAAAAAATAACAATCTCAGACTAGAAAGTGTTTATCCTATGAGAAAATAAAATATAACGTTCTCAGACTAGAAAGTGTTTAGCCAAGGAGAAAATGAAAAATAACAATCTCAGACTAAGAAGTGTTTATCCTAAGAGAAAAAATAAAGATTAACGATCTCAGACTAGGAAGTTCTTATCTTAGGAGAAAAAAACATAACAGTCTCAGACTAGGAAGTGTTTATCCTAGGAGAAAATAAAAAATAACGGTATCAGACTAGGAAGTGTTTATCTTAGGAGAAAATAAAAAATAACAGTCTCAGACTAGAAAGTGTTATCCTAGGACAGAATAAAAAATAACGGCCTCAGACTAGAAACTGTTTATCCTAGGAGAAAAGTAAAAATAACAACCTCAAACTAAGAAGTGTTTATCCTCTGAGAAAATAAAAATACGTCTCCGTCTAGGAAGTGTTTATCCTAAAAGAAAATAACTAAATCTCATTATGTAGGAGAGTTCTTCTAATCTAAATCTCATTATATAGGAGAGTCCTACTAAACTAAATTCATTATGTAGGAGGGTCCTACCAGTCCCATTATGTAGGAGGGTCCTTCTAGTCCCATTATGTAGGAGGGTCCTGCTAATCTAAATCCCATTATGTAGGAGGTTCCTGCTAATCCCATTATGTAGGAGTGTCATGCTAAACTAAATCCCATTAAGTAGGAGGGTCCTGCTAATCCCATTATGTAGAAGGGTCTTGTTAATCTAAATCTCATTATGTATGAGGGTCCTGCTAATCTAAACACCATTATGTAGGAGGGTCCTGCTAATTCCTTTATGTAGAAGGGTCAAGCTAGTCCCATTATGTAGTATGGTCCTGCTAATCTAAATAACATTATGTAGGAGGGTCTTGCTATTCACATTATGTAGGAGGGTCCTGCTAAACTAAATCACATTATGTAGGACGGTCTTGCTAATCCCACTATGTAGCAGGGTCCTGCTATCCCATTATGTAGGAGAGTCCTGCTAAACTAAATTCATTATGTAAGAGGATCCTGCTAAACTAAATCTCATTATGTAGGAGGCTGTTGCTAATCCCATTATGTAGGAGGGTCATGTTAGTCCTATCATATAGGAGGGTCCTGCTAGTCCCATTATGTAGGAAGGTCCTGTTAATCTAAATATCATTATGTAGGAGGGTCCTGCTAAACTAAATCTCATTATATAAGAGGGTCCTGCTAATCCCATTATGTAGAAGGGTCCTGCTAATCTAAATCCCATTATGTAGGAGTGTCCTGCTAATCACATTATTTAGGAGGGTAATGTATTTCCATTATGTATGAGGGTCTTGCTAATCTAAATCCCATTATGTAGGAGGGTCTTGCTAATCACATTATGTAGGAGGGTCCTGCAAAACTAAATCTCATTATGTAGGAGGGTCCTACTAATCTAAATCACATTATGTAGGAGGGTCCTGCTAAACTAAGTCTCATTATGTAGGAGGGTCTTGCTAATCCCATTATTTAGGAGGGTCCTACTAATCTAAATCACATTATGTAGGAAGGTCCTGCTAATCTAAATCCCATTATGTCGGAGGTTCATGCTAAACCCATTATGTAGGATATCTCAGTCTAGGAAGTGTTTATCCTAGGAGAAAATAACTAAATCCCATTACGTAGGAGAGTCCTTATAATCTAAATCTCATTATGTAGGAGAGTCATTCTAAACTAAATTCAGTATGTAGGAGGGTCCTGCTAAACTAAATATCTTTATGTAGGAGGGTGCTGCTAATCCCATTATGTGGGAGGGTCCTGCTAGTCTCATTATGTAGGAGGGTCCTGCTAATCCCATTATGTAGGAGGGTCCTGCTAAACTAAATCTCATTATGTAGAAGGGTCCTGCTAATATCATTATGTAGAAGGATCCTGCTAATCTAAATCCCATTATGTCATAGAGTCCTGCTAATCTAAATCTCATTATGTAGGAGGGTCCTGGTAATCCCATTATGTAGGAGGGTCATGCTAGTCCCATTATGTAGGAGGGTCCTGCTAATCCCATTAGGTAGGAGGGTCATGCTAATCTAAATCCCATTATTCAGGAGGGTCCTTGCTATACCACGTCCCATTATTCAGGAGGATCCTGGTAGTGTCCCATTATCTACGAGGGTCCTGCTATACTAATCTCATTACTTAGGAAGATCTCACTTAGCAGAATCATCAAACAGAATCAGCAAAACATTATTTTTTGCCCCAGTTTACAACAGAAATTATGGTGGGAAAAGCCTCAATCTAGGTATTGGGATCAAGGGTTTGATCTAGGGTTGATAATGTTGACTTTATTCCGGGTAATTAAGTCTTCTTTATTGATCCTAGCACTTTATTGATTGTTTGTAGACCAAAAACAAGCGAAACGAGTCTAGAAAGGGATGAATCAAGTTTCTTAGTGAATTCAAGCTTGTTCCGAGGTAGGTGATGGTTGTGATTTCATGTTGTGTGATGTATCTTCCTTCTTGCTTCATTATAATACATGTATGTATGTGAATGTTGCATTATTGATCACACTAGTTGTAAATAAGATAGATGAATAATTAATGTCATGAATCATGTCTTGATTGTCTGATTATGGGAATATACTAGTGGTTCTAATTGTGGCTTGTTGAATGGATCGGGTGTTGCGTTCCGATACACTAACTTTGATCGGTTGCTATATTCCGGCATAAATATGGGATCGGTTGCCACATTTCGGCATAAACATTGGATCGGGTACCACGTTCCAGTATGTTAACAGTTTCGGTTTAGGTTCCATGAGAGGACCATTGACTTAACATAACTGTATATCTTGAAAAATGTGAAAATGTACGTTACTCGTAAATGATGTTGATATTGTATATGTTCGGTGCTTGCATGTTATTATTATGTTGTAATGACTTATGTATGTTGCAGTTAGTGGGATAGCCGCGTGATCCAACCAGTACACTATGGTTGTGTACTAATACTGCACTTGGCCTTTCTTTGTTGAGTAGATGGCATCTTGAGGCAGCTATTGACAGACCTTGCTTACAAGATCTGTGATCATTCGAATTCAAGGGTGAACTAGTTCTTTCGGGCTGCCATGAGTTCTCTTTTTGTTTATGTCTACAATTCAGACTTAGACTAGTTCTTTAGTTAGTTTTATTTAGTTTGAGGTTGTACCCGTTATTTTCTAGACTTATGGTTGATCTTTAGATGTTTTGGTGCATTGACTTTCAGGTTCTAGACATATTTTCCGCATTTTGTTTAGTTGTTAGACTATTGGTTTGGACTTTATGGGAACTCCCTATTTCTTTCCTTAGCATTTAACTTGCTCTCGTAACTTTAATGCCTTAGTATTTTGATTAAGTTTGTTAGCTAATTATTATAAATGGTTCTCCCACTGGATGGTTAGTGTGAGTGTCAATCACAATGGTCGGGGTCGTGACAAAGTTGGTATCAGATCATAGGTTTGTTGATCTTGATGTACCAAAAAGACTCTAGTAGATTCTTGCGGAATGGTATAGAAACGTCTGTACTTTTCTTTGAGAGGCTATAGGACTTTAGGAAATCTCTCTTTTTTCTCGTCTCTTGTCGTGCTATAACTTGATTCCAATTGTTATCTGCCGATTCGAATTGGTATATAACCCCACTCACTCTTCTGTTCGCAGATGGTTAACTCTAGATTCAACGGCGTAAGGCCCGTAGATCCCGTCAATGCTCCAGTTAAGGAATCTGCAGTGAGAGGTCGTGGTCGAGGTAGGGGTAGAGGCCGAGGAAGAGTGGCGTCTACTAGGGATGGAGTACCGATTAAAAATGCTCCCTAAAATGAGGCCCTTCCTACGTATCACGAAGAGGTAGAGGAGAATATCGAGGTTGAGAATGAGAAGAATATAGGAAAAGAAGAAGAGGTGCAGGCTGAGACAATAGGCATTCCTCTCATAGACCCAGTGTTAACTCAGCAGATCATGTCATTCTTGAAAGGGTTGGCTGGTCCTTGAGTGCTTCCTTCTGTTCAAGAAACTCAAGCTCCCTCCAATCCTCTTATTTCTATCGCTGTCCCTGAGGTGGGTGGAACTGAAAGTAATGATGTTTTCTTCCGCCCTTTGTTGGGTCTTGTTATGACTGGTAATGAGCATGAAATGTTGACTAAGTTCTTGAAGTTAAAACCGCCTTTATTCCATGGTTCCGAGAGTGAGGATGCATATAAGTTCATCCTAGATTGTTATGAGAGGCTTCATAAGTTGCGAATTGTCTATCAATATGGGGTTGAGTTTGTGACTTTTGAACTTCAAGGTAAGGCTAAGCAGTGGTGGAGACCTTATGTGGAATGCAGATATTCAGTTTTACCTCCACTTGGACCCAATTTCATGCCCTATTTTTAGGCAAATATGTGCCTAGGACTTTGAGAGATCGTAAGAAGGATGAGTTAATGGGTTTGGAACAAGGTGGTATGTTTGTGGCTACTCATGAGGCCAAGTTTCATGTCTTGTCGAGATATGCTACGCAACTACTCAGAAAGAGAGGATTTGTTTATTTATCAAGGGACTTAGTTCTGAGTTACAGGTATTATCTATCTATATGACCTCTACAGGGAAAAGCTTCAATGTGGTAACAAATTATGTGAAGAAAGTGGAGGGAGTGAGGCGAGACGGTCAGGCTAAGGTATTGGCTAAAAGGGCCAAGAACTCAGGCAACTTTCAAGGTTCTTATTCCAAAGGGGCAAGGAGGCTAACACCTGCAGCCAGGCCAATTCAATCTGCTATGCCCGCCTCTACAGGTAATTACTTGGGAACTCCACCTCATATTTTGATTCAGGATAGGCAAGCATTCGCGCCTTCGACATGCATCATGCCATATTCTGATCGTATTTGTTATAATTGTGGAGAACCCAGGCATATGAGGAGAGATTATCGCCACCCACATATGATGGACTCTGTGCAGCAGCAAACTAGAGCAGTGGTACCCGCGAGGAATGGTCATAATGGCCGAGGGCATCTACAAGGTAGGTGAGGAGGAACTCAGTGAGGTCACGGAGGTAGGGGAAATGGTAATGCATGCAGAGGCACAACACATCCAGGTAGGGAAGTCACCCATCAGGATGATAAGGCTTAGTGTTATGCCTTTCCGGGCAAGAATGAGGTAGAGGCGTTTGACGCAGTGATCACATGTACTATTCTTATTTTTGACCGAATGGCTAATGTGTTATTTGATCCGGGATATACTTATTCCTACGTGTCCATGTGATTTGCCTCAACATTTGATATGATTTGTGATATACTTGATGCCCCAATCCATGTTTCTACCGAAGTTGGAAAGTTTGCTATAGTCACTCGTGTCTATCATGCTTATCCTATTTTGTTTATTGTTTTTAGACTTGGGCTGATTTGGTGATTTTGGATATGACTGACTTTGATATAATCTTAGGCATGACTTTGTTGTCCCCCTATTATGTTGTGCTTAATTGTAATACTAAGTCTGTGACTATAGAAATTTTGGGAAGAGAAAAGTTAGATTGGGAAGGGGTGTACAAGCCTAAGCAAGCAAAGATCATATCCTCCATTCGGGCTAGGAAACTAGTAGGGAAGGGTTGTTTGGCATATTTTGATCATATTCGGGATGTTGAGGTTGAATCTCCATCTATTGAGTCTATTCTTGTGGTGTCAGAATATAAAGACGTGTTTCCTGCGGATTTGCATGGTATGCCTCCTGATAGAGATATATAATTCTGCATTGATTTAGAACCTGGTACCCGTCCCATTTCCATCCCTCCATATCTCATGGCTCCGGTGGAATTAAGAGAGCTTAAGGCTCAAATCCAAGAGCTTTTTGATAAAGGATTTATTCGTCCTAGTGCTTCCCCATGGGGTGCTCCAGTTTTGTTTGTTAAGGAAAAAAATGGTAGTATGAGGATGTGTATAGATTATTGGCAATTGAATAGGGTCACAATTCGAAGCAAGTACCCATTGCCTCGAATAGATGATCTTTTTGACCAATTGCAAGGTGCATTAGTGCTCTCAAAGATTGATCTAAGGTCTGGTTACCATAAGTTGAAAATTAGGCTTGAGGATGTGCCCAAGACGGCGTTTAGAACCCACTATAGGCACTACGAGATTTTAGTTATGTTGTTTGGGTTAACCAATGCGCTTGTAACGTTTATGAGTTTAATGAATGGTGTGTTCAAGCCATTTCTTGATTCATTCGTCATAGTATTTATTGATTATATTTTGGTCTATTCCAAAAGTGAGGTTAAGCATGCCGACCATCTTCGTATTTCTCTAGGAGTTCTTGGGAAACAAAGGTTGTATGCTAAATTTTCTAAGCGTGAATTTTGGTTGACTTCGGTTGTATTTTTGGGGCATGTAGTTTCAAGATAAGGGGTAATGGTATATCCCCGAAAGATTTATGGGTTAAGAATTAGGTTCAGCCTAGCTCTGTGATGGAACTTAGGAGTTCTGTGGGGCTTGCTAGCTACTATCATCGATTTGTGAAGAACTTTGCTTCTATCACTCCTCACTTGACAAATTTGACCAAAAAGGAGGTACTCTTCGAATGGATTAAAAAATGTGAAGATAACTTTCAAAAGCTCAAGACTCTCTTGACCACCACACTTATCCTAGGACTACCGGTGGAAGGTAAAGATTTTATTATTTATTCTGATGTTTCACATTCTGGTTTGGGTGCAGTGTTAATACACGAAAATAATGTCATAGCCTATGCGTCACGACAATTAAAGGTTCATGAGAGAAATTATCCAACACATGATTTGGAGTTGGCAGCGGTAGTGTTTGCTTTTAAGATCTGGCGGCATTACCTCTATGGTGTCAAGTGTGAAGTGTTTACTGATCATCATTGTTTGAAGCATGTGTTCACTCAAAACGATCTGAATGTGAGACAACAAAGGTGGATGGAGTTACTTAAGGATTATGATGTCACCATTCAATACTATCCGGGTAATTCTAATGTTGTGGCAGACACCTTGAGTTGAAAAGCGGTGAGTATTGGAAATTTAGCTTGCTTGAGTGTAACGAAGCAACCTTTGGCTAAGAAAATTCAGACCATAGAATGTAAGTTCATGCAGTCAGGCATCTCAGAAAGAGGTGGGGTGTTGTCTAGCATTGAAGTGAGGGCCATGTTCATTGAGGAGTTCAAGGCCAAACAATTTGTGGATGAAAACTTGAAGGAACTTAAGAAGAAGACTGTGATTGGTAAGGCACAAGAGACGACTCTTGATGCAGAATGGGTGCTCAGTTTTAAAAGAATGATTTATGTCCCTCAAGTTGATGATTTGATTCAGAAATTATTGACAGAATCCCATGGTTCGCGATATTCCATTCATTCGGGTGTGACCAAGATGTACCGTGATTTGAAGCAAATTTATTAGTGGTCGGGCATGAAGAAGGATATAGCGGAGTTGTGGCTAAGTGCCAAAATTTCAAACAAGTGAAGTATGAGCTCCAAAGGGCATTAGGCTTGGTTCAAAGAATGCCAATTTCGGAATGGAAATGGGAGAGGATAGCCATGGATTTTGTGGTTGGTCTTCCTAAGACTTTGGGGAAGTTTGATTCTATTTGGGTATTGGTTGATAGATTGACCAAGTCAGCCCATTTTATTTCGGTAAGAATATATTATAATGCTGAACAACTGGCTAAGGTGTATGTGAAAGAGATAGTGAGGTTGCATGATGTGCTCTTTTCTATCATCTCAGATTGTGGTACGCAGTTCAACTCCAGGTTTTGGAGGAAATTACATGATGAATTGGGCACACAACTCACTTTTAGTACTGTTTTCCATCCACAGAAGGACAGGAAGTCATAGAGGACTATTCAATTGTTAGAAGACATGTTGAGGGCATGTGTGATTGATTTTGGAAGGCATTGAGATAAACTCTTACCTTTGTGTGAGTTCTCTTATTACAATAGTTATCACTCCAGCATAAAATATCGCACCGTTTGAGCCATATATATGAGGGGATGTAGATCACACATAGAATGGTTCCAGGCTAGAGATGTGAACCCTTTGGGGATCGATTTAGTGAAGGATGCTCAAGAGAAAGTGAGGAGTATTCAAACTAAACTTTTAGCAGCCCGGAGTAGACAGAAGAAGTATGCAGACCATAAGGTAAGAGACATGGCATTTCAAACTGGTGAGAATGTTCTTCTTAAGGTATCACCAATAAAAAGGGTGATGAGATTTGGCAAGAAGGGTAAGCTAAGTCTGCGATACATTGGTCCCTTTGAGGTTCTTGAATGTGTAGGGTGAGTGACTTACAGATTGACTTTACCTCCTAACCTATCGGGAGTTCATCTGGTATTTCATGTGTCCATGTTGAAAAAATATCATGGTAACGGGGATTATATCATTTAATGGGGTTCAATTGTGTTAGAGAAAGACTTCCAATATTTGGAGGAACCGATTGCAATTCTTGGTCGTGATGTCTGGAAGCTGAGGACCAAGGATATTAAGTCCATGAAAGTTCAATGGAAGCATCGTCCAGTAGAGGAAGCTACTTGGGAAACCGAGAAGGACATGTGAGACAAGTATTCCCAATTGTTCGTCGATTCAGGTACTACTCCATTCCTTCTTTAGCCTATTTTCCCTAAGTTTTTCACTCAGGGACAAGTGATGGGTAAATTGGTATCTATTGTAATGACCGGTTCCCGTCGTTATATCACAGCCAACAGGGAAAATTTTTGGGTTAGAAAACATTTTTGTTGTAACTTGGAATTTCCAAACCTAGTCCAAATTTGGACAAAATCGAAGTCATTAAAGTCTACGAAAATTTGGTAGCAATTGGGTGATCTATATATAAATTTGATCACATGAGTAGATAACTAAGACGTTAAGAAATCCATACGACTTTACGAAATTGAATTTGAGCGAGTAGAACTCCCGAAATTGATCTTAGCGTGAACGGGTAGTTTATGAGTGTCATTGGTTGAAAGTGTTATGAAATGGGGGTCTTGTAATTACTAAGTTTGCTCACTGGTTCCGTGCAGGCCACTGAGGTGGGATTTTTTCTGCCAGGGCAGGCCGCTGTAGCGGGGCGAGTGTCGCCATAGCGGGACTGACACAACTTAAAGTCAGAAATAAAGCCCAAAAACGTTTTATTCTACAGTTGTCAAACTTGAGAGATAAGAAATGAACCCAAGGGTTTTCTTGACAGTTTTCCACCATTCTTGAGGCTAAAGGTAAGATTTTGACTCCCCGAATCCATTTTTCGATTCGTAGAACATAATCTAGCGCATAATTATCGAAGCAGAAGGGTTTTTGATCTGTAAATTATGGTGGAAAAAGCCCTAATCCGGGTATGTGGATAAGGGGTTTGATCTAGAGTTGATAGTGTTGACGTTAGTCCGGGTAATTAAGTCTTGTTTATTAATCTTAGCACTATATTGATTGTTTGTAGACCAAGAACAAGCGGTACGAATTTGGAAAGGGAAGAATCAAGTTTCTTAGGGAATTCAAGCTTGTTTCGAGGTAGGTGATGGTTGTGATTTCATGTTGTGTGATGTATGTTCGTTCTTGCTTCATTATAATATATGTATGTATATGAATGCTGCATTATTGATCACACTTGTTGTAAATGAGATAGATGAATAATGAATGCCATGAATCATGACTTGATTGTATGATTATGGGAATATACTGTGATTGTGATTGGCTTGTTGAATGGATCGGGTGTTGTGTTCCGACACACTAACTTGGATCGGTTGCCATGTTCTGGCATAAATATGGGATCGGTTGCCACGTTTCGGCATAAACATTGGATCGGTTACTACGTTCCGGTATGCTAACAGTTTGGGTTTGGGTTCCATGAGAGGACCATTGAATTCACATAACTGTATATCTTGAGAAATGTAAAATTGTACGTTGCTCGTAAATGATGTTGATATTGTATATGTTCGGTGAATGCATGTTATTATTATGTTGTAATGCTTATGTTTGTTGCACTTAGTGGAATAGTTGTGTGATCCTACCAGTACGCTGTGGTTGTGTATTGATACTGCACTTTCACTTTCTTTGTTGACTACAGGGTATCTTCAAGCTACTATTGACAAACCTCGCTTAGAAGATCAGTGATCGTTTGAATTCAAGGGTGAGTCAGTTCTTTCCGGATGCCATTAGTTCTCTTTCTGTTTATGTCCACAATTCGAACTTAGACTAGTTCTTTAGTTAGTGTTATGTTAGTTGGGGTTGTACCCCTTCTTGTCTAGACTTATGGTTGATCTTTAGATTATTGGGTACATTGACTTTTAGGTTCTAGGCATATTTTCCGCATTTTGTTTAGTTGTTAGACTATTGAATTGGAGTTTATGGGAATTCACTATTTCTTTCCTTAGCATTTAACTTGCTTCTGTGGCTTTAATGTCTTAGTATTTTGATGAAGTTGGTTAGATAATTAGTATAAATGGTTCTCCCACCCGAGGGTTAGTGTGGGTCTCAATCACGATGGTCGGGGTCGTGACATCTTCTAACTTCTAACCAAAGTTTCTCATTAAAATTAGCAAAAAAATAAAAATTAAATGATAATTATTTCCTACTTTTGTAGGCTTATTAAAGGTAAAATTTTTGCAACATTCTTTTAGTTGCATCATTGTGTTTCCCGTTCATATTTATTTTAGTCAATTTTCTATAGTTTTTAACCTTTTTTCACCCCTATTATCAAAATTATA
>JAJOOH010024442.1:0-16068 GCA_029582605.1 Solanum gracilifrons | reverse complement strand
GTCTAAAATAGAAAAATGAAAAAATATTGATTGAGTAAATAAGTTAATGTTGTCCTATAATTTGACAAATGAACAACTTTTCAAAAAAAAAATTAGTTTGAACAAAATTTATTATGTAATAACCTTATAAACAAATTTCGATGCAAGTAATACAAAAATAATTAATAAAAATAAAGATATATTTCATAGCTGTTTCTAAAAATGAAAGGTTAGTAGTAGAAAAAACCTCCTGGTAGTATGGAATGTTTGTAGAAAAGGTTAATAGTAGTAGACAATCGAAAAACCTCGTGGTAGGATTGAATGTCTAGCATGACCGATGGATACCTAACAATATAACAATGTGAGAACTACTACATGGTCCGCTCTACATAAACAGGAGAGACCTCAAAACTGGAACATTCCTGTCCAAGTATGTCCAGGACGAAAGAGGACCGATATCATTCGAGTTAACTAAGGCGCTAAAAAAACTTCCTACAATGTACCTATACAAACAGAGCACTAAAGGACAAAGTCACTTGGAGGCCTAGCCATAAGGGAGTCCTAACAACAAGCTTTGTATATCATTTTCAAATAAAAACAATGTTGAAACCCCTCAACCAATAAATGAATTTACATGGATTTGGTCACTTAAAGGCCCAAATGAAATAAAATACTTCATTTGGCGGTACAACATAATAGAATCCCCACATTGGATTATCTAAGCAACTTTGGAATAGAAATTAGTAAGCTATGCCGAAAATGCAACACTCCGGAAATGATCACCCACATATTCCTAGAACGTGAGACAATTAGGAAAATGTGGCTAGACTTGGGAGTTATATATTCAATAAATCATATTATAAATAATGGAGGGGACGATTGGCTAGTTAGACTAAAAGTTTTCCCCTCAGAAAAACATCATTAAACTGGCAGGAAGCGTACCCTTTCTTCATATGAAACATTTGGAGGACAAGAAATGAGAACCACCATAATAATATAAATACGAAAATAAGCATTACGAACATCATAACTCACTTCATAGAATATCTTTCACTAACTGGACCCTCGAATAGAAGCATTACCCGAAAAACCACATACATAAAATGGGAACCTCCAACAAAAGGATTCAAACTAAGCACGGACCGTTCGTCAATGGGTAACCCGGGGAGAGGAGGAATAGGGGGAGTAAGTAGGAATATAAAATGATAAGGGGTATTAGGCTATCTGAGCAACCTTTATGCTACAAATTCCTTAAAAGCAAAATTGACAGCACTACTACAAGGAATGGAGTTGGCATTGAACAACAACTTGACGCCACTAGAAATCAACATCGATTGTGAGGATATAATTTCCCTCCTCGAGAATGACCACACCCAATTTACTCTAATATATTGTCTAATTGGAGGGTGCTAATCTAGAGGAGGGGGGTGGGGTGGGGGAATTCAGCATAGCTACCGCGAAGCAAACAAAGTGGCATATGCTTTAGAAAATGATGGAACTAATATGACGCAGGCCAACTATATTTTTTTCTTGGAAGTTCCACCGATGTTTGTCTTGGAAAAGCTAGAGGCAGACATAGCAGGTTCTTATTTTGTTAGGATGACTAAAGCCCATACTAATCTAGACAACTGTATGATTAGTACTACTACTGGTCCAACTCCTTTCTAGATAACTATAAATAAAAATAAAATACTAAAAATATTAGAAATATTACCTATAAATATTTAGCATGTAATGACTAGCAGACATCGAAGAGAAAGGTGTGCTAGCCAAGCATGCATGCGCTCTTCAAAGTTACAAAACCTACTTTAGTGAAAGCGACCTTCCAACGGATGCTCTTGACCCTTTGAAAATGATTTTTCTGATGTTCAGCCTTCATATTTGTATTTATCTTTTGATTAATATTTAACACCCCAAAAATTTCTAAGATAAGAGTTGAACCATTCTTCATTTGTGAATAAGATTTACTGAGTGACTCTTAATTATTCATAGGTGTTAAGTTCAATTATTTAGTGTTGGAAATAATTTCGAATATGAATTAAGGTCACTAGAATCCCTAGCACAAAGTTGAGTTGAAAGTTTTCTTTCCAATTGAGTTTCACTATGAGATTTACTTGGGTCAACTTCAAATGACCATATCTTTTAACACACAAAGAGTTAGGTTGCCCATGTCCTACCAAACTTAAGGTATTTGAGTCCTCATTCCAACATCGCCAAGTTTGCTTAATTTCAAGCTTGAATTAAAAAGTTATATCCATTTGAATGAAGCCTTTCTAGTTAAGGCAGCTGATTCATTTTAGAAAAAGGTATTTTGGTCTTTTTCTTTTTTCCACTAGGCTTGCACTTTTTTCCCCACCCAATTAATGTTATAATCAGATGCTAAAATATTCTTTGTCTTTCCTAAACAGTTAGAAAAATAAGAGAAGAGTTCAAGAGGAGAAAGAGCTAGGTTTTGAGCGTTCTTCAAGATCCTATCGATTTTCACCAAGAACATTGTTCTTTCCATGTATGTAAGGCTTCTCACAGTTTTGGACTTGTTCGTCCTCACTCTATACATCTAATTCATCCATGAAATCATTGTATCTAAAAGATTCTTGAGTAGTTCTTGATTATAGTTTCATTCTTTAACAATGGAGGTTAGGAGTTTCTTGGATAGAGGATCTTTAGTATGAGTTGTGTTTATTAAAAGCATTGTATGAAATTCTCTTGTAATCATGTCGGGTTTGAGAAACAAGAAGAGTTTAGGAGAAATTTCCCAATTCTACCCAAGTTTAAATCTTGATTTTTTTTAAAAAAATCATTGAAGTCGTTGGAAAAGGGTTGGGCGGTGCTCCACCAGTACTCTAGGAGTGTTGGGGTAACGCGCCAGTAGTACACCCAAATCTATCCCCATTACTTTGGGGGCCGGTGCGGTGTGCCACCAGTACAACAAGAGTGTTGGGGCAACGCGCCAATAGTACACCAGGAGTCGCTGAGCCAATTGTTTCTTGTTTCATCCGGCGCATATTCCTTTAAGTTTTTGCTATGTTTCACTTATTTTCATTAGCTCCTAAAGGCTCCATTCGCTCTTGAGAGTTCCTGCATATTTAATCATATGTCTTTTTTTCATTCAAAACTGAAGTTAGTTTAAGAGAAAAGTTCAAGATATTTAATTGAGTTAGGTGTACTGAGTTTCTATATTGTTATTGAGGTCCTTGAGGTGATTCATTCGTGTCCATATTTCCGCATGAACCCTATAAATGGAGTATTCTTGAAATGAGTACTATCGTTGAGTTCTGAGTTCTTGAGTCCTTGAGTTCTGAGTTTTTTATATTGTTATTTAGATCCTTGAGTTGATTCGTTCATGTCTATATTTTAGCATGAATCCTATTTTGAGTTATAAATTTTGAGAATCTTTTAAAGCCAACGATTGTGTTTTTAACTGAGTTTTTGAGTAAGTAAGGAGGGCTTTGAGAAAGGGTATAATGGAACTAAGTATTTCCCAAATATTTCATTATTACATGAAGAAAAAGAGTTATTTTGAGAAAGGAGAAATTTTGATTTCTAAATGAGTTTATAAGTTTAAAGATATTTCATAGCAGCTACCTCTTTTAAGAGGATAGTTTAAGCAATTATCTCAAACTACAGAAAGAGTATATTTTATACATTTGAGAATGAGTATATATATTATTGGGAGTAGTATTGAGCACCGATATGGGGATGAGTTCAGACAACTCAAAATCCTTCATAAGCCATATATGCCAACATGGTATATTGTAGTTTTGACAACATGGGCGAGAGGTTGTATCACCACGTAACTCATAGTGATGGTTGTTGGTTAGAGAATCTTCCAAATAGAGTTAAAAGTGTTTTCTTATTATATCACTTAACATGTTGAGTTCAGAAATAAGTAAGCATCTTTGCAAAGATTTAATGATTTCATTTCCTTACATCTTTACATTCAGTTGAGTGTATATCTATATCTATTGCAATTCTTTCATTAAATAAATTATTATTCAACTATATTACATACTTGTACATTCAATGTACTGATGTCATTCGACCTGCATCTTTTAGGATCCTCAACAAGATTCTGTTGAGATCACTTCGTCTGCTTGCCAGCTTTTGAGTAAGACCTCCTTGCTTCTGAAGGACTCTAGTTTTATAAGTTGTTAGTATTAGTAACATTTTGAGTAGTAGTGGGTCTTGTCCTGACACTCGTCTATATACAATAGAGGCTTCGTAGATAAAAGGTTTTGGAGAATCTTTCAGCGTTCAGATGTTTTATTTAAACTTATATTTCATACTCAATATATTCAGTAAAGTTTTGAGATTCGTTAAACTGTTTTTAAATGTTTCGTTCAATTTGATGCTTATGTATGCTTGAGTTAGTCTTCCTCTTGTAGTTAGCAATGATGAGGGTTGGCTTAAGGACCAACAATGGTTCTCAAGTGTTGGCCATGTCCAGGGTGTAGGCTCGAGTCATGGAAAGCTTGGTATTAGAGCACAGAGTTCAAGTGTCCTCGGGTGTCTATGAAGCTATGTCAGTAGAATCTTATTTATGGTTGTGAGGGCCCCACTTCTATACTCTAAATCATGCGATAAAACTGTGTCATACAAAACTTATTCATACTCATGCGTTTTCTCAAATCCATTAAATTACCCCTCATACTCAAGGTGGTTTAAATAGCAAAGCCCAGATCCTTCTCGATGAGTTACTCTCAGGTAAAGTCTTTAGAAAGTCATGAGACTGCGAGGTGTGAGAAGCCCGTGAGTAAGCTTAAGTGTTTATATTCAAAAGATTGAACTCTTATTCATATAAATTGTGCGTTTGAGCTAGAAGTGAGATGTACACCCAAAATCTCTTCTCTAAATTTTATTAAAATGAGACCCTTATGAGAGGAGTATAATCTAGAATGCTTGAGTAGTAATTATCATATCAAAGATAGTATGAGGTATGGTGTTATGAGCCTCTGGTAATTGAAGTGCCCAGAGTTAGAAGAATGCATTTAGAGGTATAGAAATCTAAGGCAGAGAGATAGTGATGAAATAATTTATGTTGTTGCACTCATGTGCTCAGTAAGTCATTAATGAGGAGTTTTGCTTTATGTGTAGGCTAAAGAATAATAATTTTGTGTGGATTTGATGATAGTAGATAGAGGAATAGTTATAGCTCATGATTAGTTAGAGTACACTTTAACCAGAAATGATCTAATCTAGGCTTATGATTTTTGGAAGCGAGAGTCCCAAGGTATTTAGAAGGTTATAGAACTAATTGGGGAATGATGTATAGTGAGTTGGTAAATAATACTTAGGTTTTGAAAGAGAATATGTTGATAGGTTATAACTAGATAGATTATGAGGCAAGGATCGACTTTTTGTGCCATGATGTTTTAGGGATCTCCTGTTTTATTGATTATATCTACTAGTTGTAAGTTAGTGTAGTATTTGAGAAGTGGTTGTTGCCCATGTCTAGTACTAGACACTAAGCTTGAATTAGAGATGAGTGTCGTGATAAAAAAGGATGGCAACATGAGGGTGAAAATGTTAGTTCTGAGATCAGTATAATTGACATAGATTAGGTGAGAAATTAAGATGTTAGTTGCAATAAATGTGAGTGGTACAAGTGTGGTATTATGACTCTTATATGAGAGCAATGAAATGAGGCTAAGTCATTAGATTAGCAAGACCATTAAGGGGTGTACCCGAGATCGTATGTAGTCGGACGAGGTTCTAATTGAGTTAATGAATTTCTATATGTGCCTAGATAGTATATTTGATTATCAATGTGGAGTAGACTGATGTAAGAATTATGTATTACCCTTAAGAGTTGGTCGAAGGGACTATATATAGCCAATGATGAGCCTTTCAAATATAGTTCAAGTTTTCCTCTGGTTAGATTGATATGAACTAAGAAGGACGATACTAGTGGGCTAAGAAGAAGAAGTCATACTATTAAGAGTTCAACTAACTTTATAGGTAAGTGTGGGTAGCGATTATATAAAGTCTTCTATAGAAGCAGGAAGAGTTAAAAGAAGCAACTTAGAAATAAGTCCTAGAAGGAATCTTAGTATTTGCACATGAATAATTCTGTAGACATGGGATTAGCGTTCCCCAATTATTCCAATAAAAAAAATATAGACCAGTTTAGAGATGATATAATAGATTCATAGCTTTTAAGTATGAGCTTTAGACCTAATGGGGAGATGATAAGATGAGAAATCAAGTGAAGTGTTGAGAATCAGATAATGATGACTTCAGAAAGAGTTAAAGTGATATATCGATCCATTAATACACTAGTGTATTCCTCAAAGTTCTGTCATTACAAGATCTTGTTGTTGTTCCTAATATCATAATTGTGTCTATGACTTATGCTCACACACTTCAGGCGCATTGACATCTATGCTCAATTCCCAGAATGAGGGGTAAAGACTTTAGCCCATTAATCTCAACCTTGCTCCATAAAGTTATGAATATCAGCCTCATGATATGAACCTATTCATATAAGCACTTGTGTCTCATAGTATTCTCAATTTTGCGAATTCATGATTTACTCTCAATGGCTAGCAACATAATGTTATGTCTTGCATCTTCTTATATCAGATATCTTGAATGAGTCGTACTTATGATATTTTTCCCTAGTATCTTTCAGTGATCCTTTGTAGTTTTGATAGCGATGTTGTCGATAGTAGTTGAGTTATGATAGAAGGAGAGGGTTGATGTCTTTTTACTGTGGTACTGGTGGTCTTCTTATTCCATCTAAAGTTATAATATGGAGGAGGAATAGCATGGTGTTTTACTATGAGTAATAGTTAAATGAGAGAAATTAGTCGGTTCTTGGTAGTAATGTGTGAAATTTCAGTTGGTAGAGATAATGAGAGAGTGATAAATTCTTAGAAGGATTGGTTAGTAGAAGTCCATAGAGTGGTTATTGTCCTGGACTTGAATGTTTTATTGTTAACATTTGGACAAATGCATGATGCATTAGATGTTTCTTTATATGGGATCAAGGTTGGTTGAAGGCAGCTATAAGGAGAAGTATTCTTGGGATGAGATTTCCTATAGATGTATAGAACCCAAATCCTGTGATTTATATTAGAATATCACCTTATGTTAATTACGTTGTGATTTTGAGTTAGGCTTGAATATAGTAAGAGCATACGGTTAGACTCAGACCTTTGTAAGAGTAGTCATATACCCTTGTTGGAGCTATGAGTTGCAGCCAATGAGGTCCTGTGACAAGAAAGAAAAGCATAGTTCATAAGTGTTTTTAAACTTCAAAACTATCAGTCATATCACTCAAGGTGGGGTATAATTATTCTTACTTCATGCCTAGATATCCTTGCTTCATGTAAGATAACTTCAAATAGAGCATGACATTGTTCAAAATAATATCGTTCTTGACTTATGTGCTATAGACAGTTCCAAACTCTTAGTAGGAATTAGTTCCGCCTATGTTGTAGGTAAGTTTAAAAGTCAGAAAGATAGTAAGAGTAACTCCTTTCCTTGCCATTCTTACTCCAGCCATCAATCGAGGACGAATGATCCCAAGGGGGAGATATTGTAACACCCCAAAAATTTCTAAGATAAGACTCAAACCATTATTCATTTGTGAGTAAAATTGTACCGAGTGACTCTCAATTGTTCATAGGTTTTAAGGTCAATTATTCAGTGTGGGAATGATTTTGGATGTGAATTAAGGTCACTAGAATCCCTTAACACAAAGTTGAGTGGAAAGCTTTCTTTCCGATTGAGTTTCACTATGAGAATTTACTTGGGTTAACTTCAAATGACCATATCTTTTAAGACATAAAGAGTTAGATGGCCCATAACCTACCAAATGGAAGTTATTTGAGTCCTTTTTTAATACTCCATCAAATTTGCTTAATTTCGATCTCAGAGTAAAAAGTTATGCTCGTTTGAGTGAAGCCTCTCTAGTTAAGGCATTTGATTCGTTTTAGAAACGGGTATTTTGTTCTTTTCATTTTCCCACTAGGCCTACCAAGTTTTTCCTCACTCAATTAAGGATCTAATCAGATTTTAAACCATTCTTCATCGTTCCTAAACACTTCGAGAATAAGAGAAGATTTCAAGAGGAGAAAAATTTAGGTTTTGAGCTATCATCAAGATCTCGTCGATTTTCGCCAAGAACATTGTGTTGAACTTTTTAGTCCACATGCCATACATCTAATTCATCCATGAAATCGTCCATGAAATCATTGTATCTAAAATATTCTTGAGTAGTTCTTGATTATAGTTTCATTTTTTAACAAGAAGGTTATGAGTTCATTGGGTTGAGGATCTTTAGTATGAGTTGTGTTTCTTAAAAGGATTATATGAAATTCTCTTGTAATCGTGTCGGATTTGAGAAACAAGAAGACTTTAGGAGAAATTCCCTAATTCTAATCTAGTTTGAAGCTTGAATTTTACCAAAATAATTCATCGAAGTCGTTGGGGAAGGGCTGGGGAAGCACACCACCAGTATGCTAGGAGTGCTAGGGCGATGCGCCAAAAGTATGCCCAAATCAAGCCCCAACACTTTGGGGTCTGGTAGCACATCTGGCGTACTGGGGTGACGCGCCAGCAGTACGCCATAGTCACTGAGCAAATTTTTTCTTGTTTCATCCGACACATGTTCCTTTAAGTTGTGGCTATCTTTCCCTTCTTTGCATTAGCTCCTAAAGGCTCCATTCCCTCTTAAGAGTTCCTACATGTTCTAATCACACGTCTTAATTTTCATTCAAAACTAAAGTGAGTTTAAGAGAAAATTTCAAAAGCTTTTATTCAGTTCTGAGTACTCAGTTTCTATATTGTTATTGAGGTCCTTCGGTTGATTCGTTCATGGCCATATTTTCGCATTAAACCTATGAATTGAGTATTTTTGAGATGAGTAGTATCGATGAGTTTTTAGTTCTTGAGATCTGAGTATTTAGTTTTGTATATTGTTATTGAGATCCTTCAGTTGATTCGTTCCTATCTATATTTCAAAACCATATTTTGATTTCTAAATTTTGAGAATCTTTTAAAGTGAGCGATTGTCTTTTAAACTGAGTTTTTGAGGAAGTAAGGGGGAGCTTGAGGAAGAGCATAATGGAACTAAGTATTTTCCAAATGTGTCATTCTTACGTGAAGAAAGAGAGTATTATTTTTAAACCTGAGAAACTTTGATTTCTAAACGAGTTTATGAGTTCAGAGATATTTCAGAGTAGTTACCTCTTTTAAGAGGATAGTTTGAGCAATTATCTCAAACTAGAGAAAGAATATGTTTTATACATTTGAGCATGAGTATATATATTATTGGGAGTAGTATTGAACACTGATATGGGGATGAGTTCATACCACTCAAAATCCTCATAAACCATGTATGCCAACATAGATAAAAGATCATACTTTTTGATGACTCCTTATTGGTTTCGAGCATAGCTTCGTGGATCCACTTAGTTGAGGTGTTCTATATCTCTACTAGGTATAGGAAAATTCTGGCAGCATGGGCGAGACTTTCTATCATCACGTAGCTTATAGTGATGGTTGCCGGTTAGAGAATATCCAAAATAGAGTTAAAAGTGTATTTTTACTATATCACTTAACATGTCGAGTTCTGAAATAAGTAAGTATCTTTGCAAAGTTTTAATGATTTCATTTTGTTGGTGTTTTTTAAAAATGGGGCAGCACAAAAAGATTGAAAATGTCTTTCAATGGATTGAACTGACTTTCAATAGCTTTCAACAATTTTGTTAAGCATTGAGGGGCTTTAAATAGCCAACGTAAAACACATAATCTGCATAATTTAAAATTTAAACAACCTAAAATATCTCAACAACATAAACAAACTAACTAAAATTCAAAATTGAAATTTATTCAAACTAAATAACTTATTTTGCTAAAAGTTATTGCAGTAACTAAAAGCAAACTTCAACACTCCTCCTTTGCTTTAGTTACTGCAATTGAAAAAAAAATGCTCCTCCTCAATTTTTGCTTTGGTAGTTGACGCTGGATTTTTTCTTTGTTTTTGAACTTGCAAAAATTCTTCTTCTTTTCTTTTTCTTCTTTTGATTTTGTTCTTCAAAAACACATGTCGTGACATTGTCTTGTGTAGAGGTTGTAAGGGTTTTTCTTCCATCGCAACCTCACATATCACATATGTTTCGAAATATGGTTTTATTCTCACAGACCAAATTTGATAGTTTTCGTCTGTGAAAATTTGTGGGGCATTCAAAGAGAAACTGCTGCTTGCCATTATTTTGGTTAAAAATGATTTAAAAAAGCCTGTGCGTTGAAAAAAGTACCGGTTGAAAAGGTAGCCTTGATGGGTTAAAATGGGTATCACTGATGGGTTAAAAAGGTAGCTCTTACGGATTAAAAATGTATGGTAGTTCTTTGGAAGATTTAACAGATCCCTTACGATCAATGAAGCTCTGATACCACTGTTGGTGTTTTTTAAAAATGGGGCAACACAAAAAGATTGAAAATGTCTCTTAGTGGATTGAAATGACTTTCAAGAATTTTATTAAGCATTGAGGGGATTTAAATAGCCAACATAAAATACATAATCTGCATAATTGAAAATTTAAACAACCTAAAATATCTCAACAACATAAACAAACTAACTAAAATTCGAAATTCAAATTTATTCAAAATAAATAACTTATTTTGCTAAAAGTTAATGCAGTAACTAAAAGCAAACTTCAACACATTTCCTTACTTTTTTTACATTCAGTTTAGTATACATCTATAGCTAATGCAGTTCTTTCATGCACTAAATTATTATTCAACTATATTACATACTCGTTCATTCAATATATTGATTTCATTCGACCTGAATCTTTTAATGATGCAAAAAGGTTCTTAGGATCCTTAAAGAGTCTGTTGAGATCACTTTGTCTGCTCGCCACCTTGTGAGTAAGACCTCCTTTCTTCCGTTGGACTCCATTTTTATGAGTTGTTAGTATTAGTAAAGTTTTTGAGTAGTCGTGGGTCTTGTCCCGTCACTCGTCTATATACAGTAAAGGCTTCAGAGAAAGACATTTTTGGAGTGTCTGTTAGTTTTCAGATGTTTTATTTAAACTTATGTTTTATACTCAGTATATTCAATAAAGTTTTGAGATTCAGTAAACTGTTTTTTAAACGTTTCTTTCAATTTGATGCTTATGTATGCTTGAGTTAGTTTTTCGCTTGTAGTCAGCCAGGATGAGAGTTTGCTTGGGGATCAACAATGATTCTCAAGTGCCGGCCACGTCCAGGGTGTAGGCTCGGGTCGTGACATAATCCACATATGGGAGGGGTCATGTCAAACCCCCCGTACCACCTAAGAATATACCTCGGGTGGTTTGATTATAATAATAATAATAATAATTTAAACAAAAAGACTAGAAGATCGATAAACAAAGCAATTTAATTTGGATGTTCTAATAAACCCATAAATGGTTTAATCAGAGGTCAAAACAAGAGTTTAGCAATAATGTCAAAACACAAACCCTAAAATAAAATAGTTTGCAAAAAGTCTTGATCAGTACCACATGACCATGGTACTTTATTTGGATTTCGCAGGAAGAGCAGTTTCTTCTTCTTTGTTTTTTTTGAAAATATTGGACTACTCAGGTATATTTGCCTTGAAAGAGCATCTTGAGTAGTTGATATTTTCCTCCATTTCCTACAGGAACCGAATCATATTGGGGCAAAAGACTTCAACATCATGTTCTTCATTAGGATCATCCATGTTCATCATGTCTTCCAGCCAGATTTGGGACGAAGAAGACTGCTCCCCATAAGTTGAGTTACTAATTGCCATAGAAAGCTCAAGATTAGTAGCTGCAGCCAGATCAATAATTGGTCGTGGCGCTGGTACATATCTTGTTGCCAGAGAAAGCTCAAGATTAATACCAGCTGCAGCCTACTCATTTTGTCGCAGGGGTGGGACATTTCTTGATGGTGAAAGCGGTGGTCCATTTCTTAATGCCAAAGTAAGCTGGAGATTAGGTTCATCCTCGACGTGCAGTGGCCCTCCATTTGCAGCTTCAATAGGCCTAGTAACATATATATGGTGAATTAAATAACTAATTAGCAAAATAATAGAAGCATTACTATAGTTGAAAGTGTTTGTTTTGGTAGAAAACATGAACTTAATTCAATGTTATGCATCATTACAATAAATGCTGGAGCATTCGCAACAACGTTCAAAACAGGCTACTGATTGGAGATTTATGGATGGAAAGGAAGAAGTACTATGAGAGAATTTGTGCAGCCATGAGTTTTGCAACCTTCTGTAGCTGGGCATTGTGGTGCACAACCATCAATACAAAGACTTTTGGAGGGAATTCATAACTGATTCATCCTTTACTACATTAATTTAACTCAAATTAATTTTTTAAGTAACTTGATATAGCATAATTGGTTTTTCATTAGTGTAAAACAGTTATACTCTAGTTGTATTTATAACAACAATAAATTGAGTGAAATCCCACAAAGTGGAGTCTCAGGGTGGTAGATTATATACGTAGACCTTACCATTACTTCTCCGAGGTAGAAATTTCTAAAAAACCTTGACTCAAGAAAATCAAAGAAGTGATTAAAGGAAAAATATGACAGCTAATAGCAAAGCAATAACAATAAAAACAATTTTAGCATGTGCACATTAACAAAGAGTGTTAAATCCTTTACCAACATTAGCTAATTGCCACTAGATACATTGTTGCTATAGGATTTAACGGCACTTACAAAAAGTGCTAAGATATAATTTTGACTAGTAGTTGCTTCTAAAAATCATATTTAGTAGCCATTTAACTATTGTCGTTAATTAATTTTCATTATAGATCATTTTTTTTTGTAGTGACGGAGCTTATATGCAAGAAACCTTAACAAACATAACAAGGTGAGGTCACCTAAGCACAGTAAACCACAGATAAAATCAAATACCTATAGCCAAGGACTACATGAATATGCTAATACTAAGACTTACACGGAGCTCTGTACTGCCACCCAACCAAAGACATGAATAGGCTAGTAATAAGAAACCTCTACAACAACGTTCTAACCTTTTACCCTTATTTGGGACCTCCATACGCTTCTATCTAAGGTCATGTACTCAGTAAGCTGAAGATGTGTCATATCCTGCCTAATCACCTCTCCTCAATACTTCTTTGGCCTACATGTCTCTCTCATTGACCCTACTATATCCAACCTCTCATACGTCCTTACTAGGGCATTTGCACCTCTCCTCTTCATGTGTCCAAAACCATCTTAGTCTCCCTTCCCTCACATTTTCCACCATGGAGGCCACTCCCACTACGTCCTACATATCCTTATTCCTAATTGCATCGCTCCTTATATATGCCCACACATCCATCTTAACATCCTTACTTTCGCTACTTGCATCTTATGACTCTAGTGGTAACTGGCCACCACTCCGCCTCATATCACAAAGCTCGTTTAACCACCACTATATAAAACATACCTTTAAGTTTTGGTGGTACCATTTTGTCACACAAGACATCAAATATAACCCTCCACCTTATCCATGCCGCACCAATACGATATGTGTGACATCATCCTCAATCTCCCCATTTCCTTAAATTAGAGACCCAAATAGTTAGATCTATCTCTCTTGGTAATAACTTGAGTATCCAAGTGTCACTTTGATGCCTGCCTCATGCTTCACTTATTACACTCCAAATACTATGTCTTAGTCCTGCTCAGCATCCGACTCCAGAAGCTCTAGTTGTATGTACATATTTTTAATGACAAAGGCATCCAAGACATAGTTTGGACTATAAAATATAAGGTTGACTAAACTTTCTTATTTATTCAAAAAGCAGACAATAGTTGTAGTTCATAAATTATTCTAAAATAGGTAGACGGTGATTCCAATAGTAGGAGTAACATGTACGCTGGAATCTAATTATGGGATAGGATAGAAAGTTATACGTAATAAATTATTTGCTTGAGTTATTTCTATTCTGAGAAACTTAAAGTATGTCAATAGAAGAATAAAACTCAATAAATATCTAATAATTAGTTAGATATTGTAGTAACTTAAGTTTTAACAAAATTTGTAGGATTCAATTCAATCACATGACAATTTATTTTCTTAATTAACCAAGAAGTATGTCGTAGGTAAACTATTTAACCTTGAATGTGTATGAAAAATATATGAGCACTTGAAATCAAATGAGAAAAATATGTCATAGATTATGATTGTTAGTTTACCATATAGTCTCAGGAATATTAGCTTCCACTTCAATGGCTGGATCGAAATACACCTCCATTGGTTCAGGCTGTTAACACATGTTCAATGGATAAGTTTTTTAAAAAAGTAAATGTTTATGAGTGAATTGCAAAAAGCATTATTTCCAAAATAAATAGGTAAATATAAAAGAGAATTCAAGAAGTAAATAAATATATGAAACAGTGCTAAGTACATAACAGACATGCATGATTTATAGTATCCCTGATATCCATTTTTTTTCATTCATTAATAATTATAGAAGTCCATATATAGGTGAACTCAAACATAGATTGCAAACTATGTTTGGGTATCCATTCTTAGCACACCTATTAAATTTTTCCCAAATAAGAAATCATATTGTGCAAATTATATATGTACATTTCTGCTACGATATCTCTTCTTCCTCAATCTTCCTAATATGTGCTATAGAAAACTAAAACTCATTGCTTGTCTGAGATTATTTTAGATTGTCTTGATTGAAGAAATGAGTATTAACTTTTTAATGGTTTCAGTTGAATATATCAAATGAAAAATATTGGACTGACATTATAGTAGTGGTTATCAACTTTGGAGCCATATAGAGTTGATTTTGAAAAAATTTAATTCATATTGAACCAAAATGTGTTGTTAAATTTCTACGCAATAGTTTATGATGATCGTCAGGATTTCTAGCTGAACTTTAATAAATCGCAATGATATTTAGTCATGGTGATTAAAAAATTCTTGCAATTAGTCATCATTACAACTTCTTGTTTGTGTAATTTTTGTGACTACTATCCTTGTGCATTAGGATTTTTGTCAAAAAAAAAAACCCAAGAATTACAATAAAAATAGGAGCATCTAATTAGAACATGATTCACATTTTAGAAAGTGTTTTCCCCTTTCTATACCCTCCTCCCACTCCTTATAGAAGTTCGATAAAAAATTACATAAAATACAATTAATCTGTATCATTTCATAAAATAATTTTAGTAAATGAAAAAGAGAGACATTTATGCGAATTATTAAACTAAAGAAGGAACTCTAAAAAGCATTTACAAATTATTGTAGTACCTATTATGTATTACCACCCCTGAATAATACTAGAAAGAATAGTACTAGTAGTAAGTTGTCGTTATCCAATACTGATTATCCTATACTAATGCATATTGATCTATATAAATGTATTATCTCTTTTTCTACCAAAAAAAAAAAAAAAGTAAACAAGATTATTCAACATATAAAGGGTGTGAGTGATAAATATTAAATAATCTTTTAAATTACCAGCGTTGTTTCATCTTCCTCCTCAGAGTATTGTGCATATGATTGCTCGCCTTCTAGAAATAACCAATTTCCATCTTCTATATCTCGGCAGTTGGGGCAACACATTAAGCCCCATACATTGAATTCTGACCCTATACAATCTGCACTAAAAATAAATATGATTAAATATACGCACACATACAAATACAATTTCAAATGGAGCAATTTATTCACCCAAAGCTTTTTTCTCTCATAGAAAAATTCGAGTAGGAAAAGGACGATAACACCTTATAGGTTAACGGAATAAACATAGATAAATGATAAACAAGCCATTGAATTTTTTGACTTGTGGGGTAAAATGCGAAAAATCTACATAACCAAGAATATAAGGGGTGTGGGCCGGGTCGATACTTAATTTCCAACAAAAAGACATCTTACTACAGTAATTATGGTTTAAGTATATTGATACAAGTCTTTCATACAATAGGTACAATTTAATCTTTTGTTATTTCTTTTTCGTTCTCTTCCTATCACCCTACATGGAGGGGTGGGGGGAGGGGACAAGGAGATCCATCCAAATCATAACAAATTTGATTTTAATCGATCAATGGTTATACTAACAAAACCTGATCTAAGCATTTGTTTTT
>JAJOOH010024441.1:0-12373 GCA_029582605.1 Solanum gracilifrons | reverse complement strand
GGAAGGCGAAAATTGAAAGTTGAATTTTGAAGCTCCAATTTCCAAAGATCAAATTCGTAATTTTAACGAGAAGTCGAGAATAAGAGAATTTAGAGAGTTGAGACTAGAGAGTAGAAAGATTAGAAGATATTTTTGTGAGTGAAAAGAATGAAAGATTAGGGGTATTTATAGTTAAAAAAAAAGAATGAAAATATAGTTTTAAGAAGTTTGGGGTATTAAAAAAAGTTTGGAGGGTAGGGAGGTGTAAATGGGGGGTTATGGGGTGAAAGAGCCGTTGGTGGGGCCCAAAACCCGTTGCCCAACGGCTCTCAACGGCTATAATTTTAAATTTTCAGATTAAAAAAAAAAAAAAAAAAAGAACGAACCGGATCGGACCGGGACGGAACCGGGACTAACCGGACCGGGACGGACTGGTAAATCCCGGTTTCCGCCCCGTTACCCCTCCCGGACCGGAACGGATCGGAACCGGTACCGGTACCTCCCGGTTCCGTTGCCAGTCATAGATAACCCTAATGGGTGGAGAGAGGACCAATTTATAGAGGTTATGACTTAATCTGGTACGTCAATCAAGTAACCAATGTACGGACGAGATCTATTCCTTATTAAATATTATTTATGGTATTACTTGGGTTACAAGTAAACTTGGGCCATAAAAGTAAGAAATAATTAATAATAATTCTTACATTCTCCCACTTGGCCCAATGACCATTTAACATTAATATTTCATAAACATTAGTTGCGCGTATAATAAATCTCTTCTATAATGTCCATCATAAATACTACAATATAACAAACTACTAATGCGAGTTATGGCGGTTGTACATAGATTTTAAGTTACATACTTCCTTCCATATACTACTACATTAGCAACTTATCATACTAGGTTCATAAGCTATAAAAACATATAACATTATGGTCCACAATAATGTCTCATAGAGACTCTTGTAATATCTCAAAACAATAATGTGAACACCATTATGAGAAACAATAAATTCATTAATGTATATCAGAAACACATAATTGAGCTCATAATGTAAAAACATCATAAATGTATCAATCATAAGTACAACCAAGACTCATTCTTTGAACATGTTCTTTAAATGTCTTTGGTTGTAAGCCCTTTGTTAACGAATCTACAATCATGAGATCAGTTCTAATATTCTCAAGTAACACTCTTTGTTTCTGAACTTCTTCCTTGACAGTAAAGTACTTTAATTTCATATGTTTGACACATTTGGAGTACTTATCGATCTTGGAGAAGAATACTGCTGCAATATTATCACAATAAATTTTCAGCGGCTTGGTAATGGTATCGATATCCCCATGTCCTGAAATAAAGTTCTACAACCATAATGCATGAATTGTGGCTTCATAACATGCCACAAACTTTCTTTGCAGTTTTTTTTCAGTGATCAATTCTAGGAATACTTTGATATCATTCTAATATTCCGACCGCAAAACTAATATTCGGTCTTGTGCAAGTTTGAACATACATCAAACTTCCAAAAATAGAAGATAAGGAATTGTTTTCATTTCTTTTCGTTCTACATCGTTCTTTAGGCATTGAATGAGATTAAATTTGTCCCTTTTTTTTAATATAGGAACTATTCTTGCTGAACAATTCTCTCTAGAACTTTTTCGATATAGCCTTTTTGAGACAGTCCCAATAATCCTTGTGATCTATCACGAAATATTTCTATTCCTATCACATAAGATGCCTCACCCATATCTTTCATTTCAAAGTTCATAGAGAGAAAGTCTTCCGTCTCACGCAATATGCCTAAATCATTAGCAGCAAGTAAAATGTCATCAACATACATGACTAAAAATATAAACTTACTCCCACTAATATTTTGGTATATGCACCGATCAACGGTAGTTTTCTTAAATCCAAAAAGATGTTATGGTATCATTAAACTTTATATACCATTGTTGTGAGGTTTATTTGAGTCCATATATTGACTTCTTTAGCTTACACACCATTTGATCTTTTCCTTTAATTTCGAAACCCTCTGGTTGGTCTATATAAACATCCTCCTCGAGGTCTCCATTAAGAAAGGGAGTTTTCACATCCATTTGATGTAACTCTAAATCATAATGAGCTACCAAAGCCAAAAAATTATTAATGAGTCTTTCTTTGAGACCAGTGAAAAGGTCTCTTTATAATCAATGCCTCTTTTTTTAGTGTATCCTTTGACAACAAGTCTGACTTTATATCGTTCAATATTACCATTAGAATCGTGTTTGGTCTTGAAGACCCATCTACACCCGATTCTCTTAGAACTTTCTGGTAATTGAATTAGATCCCAGACTTTGTTGTATTCTATGGATTTTAACTCTTCATTCATGGCATCAATCCATTTATCAGACTCAGTGCTTTCTATGGCCTGTGAAAAAGAAACTGGATCTTTATTAATTTCAATGTCAAAATCTGACTCTTGCAAATAAATCACATAATCATCTGAAATGGCCGATTTTCTTTCTCTTTGAGATTTTCTTAATGGCACTGTTTGTGGTTCATTTGCATCAGATACTTGTGAGTTAGTTCATTCTTGAAGTGTTTCACTCAAATGTTGTTCAACATTGTTAAAGTGTTCTTCAACAAGAGGAACAACATTTGTGATTGGTGCGGCAGTAGGTACATTCATGGGCAATGAAATATTTACCGTTACCTCATTAATTTTCACACTTTGTCGTTCAACACTCCCACTAACTTCACCATTCTCAAGGAATTTTTCAAATGGACCTGGACATTGTTTTGATTCGTTATACTTTTCATAATATTCACCGCTTCTATCAGACCTAATGATTTTCACTTTCCTATCTAATTGTCTTTCAACCTCATTAACGTATACATTGAGAGCGTCCGTTACTTGAGTTTTTTTCTTTCAACAAATAGATAAATTTATAACGTGAAAAGTCATCGATAAAGGTGATAAAATATTTTTCTCCACCTAAAGATGGAACATCAAAGGGTCTGCAAATATCAGTGTGTATAATTTCAAGAAGTTGAGTGCTCCTTGTGGCACTTTTCTTGGTATGCTTGGTTTGCTTTCCTTTAATGCAATCCAAACATATATCAAGATCAATAAAATTCAGATTCAGAAGAATCTCATTCTTTACTAACCTTTTTAATCTTTCTTTGGATACATGACCCAAATGTTTATGCCACAAATAAGCAGAATTTTCATTTAGTGAACTACGTTTAATTTCAACATTTTGATGAATAGTAAGAATGGATTCAAAAAAATTATTATCGAGTTTCAATCTATATAAACCATCAATAAGAACACCAGAACCATAAAAATAGTATTCTTATATAAATTGAAACAATCATGTCCAAACTTAAAATCAAATCCAGAAACATCAAGTCTTGAAAGAGAAATCAAGTTCCTAGAAACTGAAGGAACATAAAGAGTCTGTAGATCAAGGTGATGTCCAGTCTCCAAGATCAAACGATAAGTCCCTATGCCTTCAATTTTGGCCTTCATGCGATTTCCCATGAACAATAAATCCTTATTTGGATTTGTAGTTTGGATCGTAGTGAATCCCTGCAACATAGTGGATACATGAGTAGTTGCACCAGAATCAAGCCACCAAGTATTATTAGGAACTTCCACTAAATTTGATTTGAAACATACAAAAGCACTAAATGTACTCTTTTCAAACAAAGCTTTACGTTTCAGGCAATCTTTCTGATATTGTTCTTCTTTTTTACAGAAACGATACACATCAGCCCTGAGTTTCTTATGAGCATCTTGTGGAACTTTAGCATGTGCCTTCTTTTTCATAAACTTGTTGGCCTTCACTTTAAGTCATTTACCAGCTCTTTGACCCATGAGGTTAATGGAATGACCTCCTTGTTTCTTAAGTCTTGACTCCTCTTGAGTAAGCATACTGGACAATTCATTAGCATCCCATTTATTCTTAATAGTGTTATAATTAATTTGGAATGGTCAATACTCAAAAGGCAATGAGTTCAGAATAAACTGAACCAAGAAGGTGTCATCCACTTTCATCCACAAGGTCAAAAGTCTTGTTGCAATGTTAGTCATCTCGATGATATGATTTTGCATACTGCACGACTTATCAAATTTCATGGTTGTGAGTTCAGCCATTAGTGTACTAGCAAGAGACTTATCAGCAGAACGAAAACGTTCTCCCACAAACTTCAGGTATTCCCTGACACTTTTTGTTTGTGGAATAATACTCTTAATGTTGTTAGCAATAGTCGTTCGCATAAACATAAGGCTTAATCTGTTAGAGCGCTTCCATTATTTATGAAAAGACTTCTCATCCTCACTGCTCTTATCAGTAATGGCAGTAAATTTGTCATTCAGCAAAGACAAATCAAGATCCATCACACCTAAGTGGAACTGGATTTGTTCATGTCAATTAGAGAAATTCAATCCATTGAACATAGTAATAGATGAAGCATGTGAATGAAGAGGAATAACTACAAAATAGATATATATGCTCACAAATCAAAAAATAATGCGAATTCACTAAAGCGATAAGAAGATATCGTAATTCTTCTTTGGGTAGATACTACGACACATTATCATAATTTAAATGCCAATTTTATCTTTAATGGGTAATTGAATAATTTCTATCAAACATATGCGGCATCTTTGGATATACAATATATGTTTGACTAAAATATTAATTTACCTCATAATTTTCACTATTTGTAGAATGATAGATTCACATTTGGGTAAATTCTTAAGTTCTAGCAATAGTGAAAGTCAATTTATCTATTTATTTTTCAATATACAGACATTTAATTAACCTTCATAGATAAATGACAATTTTATGAGTGCATATCTCTCTTAACCATACTAGTTTGACCACTTTGGTGACTAACAAGCTATATGAATACAAATCCATACATAATCTCATAAAATTTTGTGCATGTGAATAATTTTAAACATTTTAGTTTGGCCACTTTGGAACTAACAAACTATAGAAATATAATACATGAATCAAGTGATCATAAATATTATATGTGTAGACGTTAATTTCTCTAGTTTGGTCACTTTGGTGACTAACCAACTATATAAATACAAATGCATACATAATGTCATAAAATTTTGTGCATGTGAATAATTTTATACATTTTAGTTTGACCACTTTGGTGACTAACAAACTATAGAAACATAATACATGCATCAGGTTGAAAATCAGACTAATCTCTCTTGGAATATTGAATATGCCAATAAATAATGAATTGTATTAATCCATATATGTCAAGTGATCATAAATATTATAAGTGTAGACATTAATTTCTCTAGTACACATATTATATTGCACTAAGTACACACATATTATTTATTATTTAATATAACAACCACTTTAATTTATTACATACACAATCTAAAGTAAAACATAATTTACGTGCACAAATTGTTTAGCAAGAAGAAATAATTGGCAGGAAATTCTTCAGAATAATAGTGCAGGACTCATGCACATGACTTTATATATCCTAAGGTTTTTGACCAATTTTCAATTATAAATTAGGAGTAGTTATTATTTATTTATTTAATTAAGGCTAAAAGATCACATAGACTTTTATGTCTTAAACCAAAATTTTCCACGTACAAAAGCTTGAGAGACGGTAATGTTGACATTGTAGTGTCAATTTTTTAATTCCGTTACATGATAATTATTTTCATATATATGTAAGATTATTCGTTCAAACAATTCAGGCTTTGATATCAAATGTAAGATTAAATACTTTAATACATAATATCAGGATCTTGAACACGATAATCTTACATAAAGATCGTTAGAGGTACATACATGATGCGGAAGACATCATCACAGAGAGGAGCGGAAACGTTAGTCGTAAATTGGTTTCTACCTCCTTGCCCTAGCCTTACGTTACCACAACCGTCAGCGATAAAATTATTGTAGAGAATATGTGATAACTCTAATGGGTGGAGGGAGGACCGATTTATAGAGGTTATGACTTAATCTGGTACGTTCATCAAGTAACCAATGTACGGACGAGATCTATTCCTTATTAAATATTATTTATGGTATTACTTGGGTTACAAGTAAACTTGAGCTATAAGTAAGAAATAATTAATAATAATTCTTACACTCTAATCAAAGGTTAATCAAGTGAATGAGTTCACGTTATCTCTAGTTGATTTAGTTGATAAGTATATATTATTAATATATGAAAAAGATGTTTTTTTTAAATCTTTAAAATTGTGATTTTTTTTATTCTTAATTGTTGATGAATTTTGGTGAGGTTTGGGATTCCACATATACTTCTATGGAACATGTAAACATTTGATTTTTATGCTCTTTTGTGATAAATATTGTTTTATTCCTTGTATGTTGTAATTAGGCTAATGTGAAAAAACTTTTTTTTTAAATTGAAATTTTAATAGTGATAATTAGAGTTACTAAATTGCATACTTAGACATAATATAATTGATTAAAATAGTCCGGCTACGAGTGGTATAGTCAAGTAGTTAAATGGTTATAACAAAGCATATAATTATGATAATCATAATCTGAATACTAATTAATCACCACATTGAGGCACAAATACTTGGTAATCATACTTGGTAATGAGTTATGAATAATCATAGTCAAATTACTAATAATCATAAGTGGCAGTGTAAAAAAAATAAGAGTTAATTAGAACTATCTAAAAGTTAATGAAAAAATGCATTTAATTATGAAAAATGTGATCTGCTTACATAACACTGAGTAATTATACAGTAACATGATGAGTTGTATAAATTGTTTTTATTTTAAAATATATTTTATTACATATATATGTGTTTTATTTGAAGTTTCGTTTTATCTCTAGTGAAAATAATATTAAGTATTTCTAATGACATGTTGAATTTCTATGTGGGAATCTATATATTAACATATGTCATGATTATATGTTATATCACTTCTTATTCTAATAATAGTCAATTTAGTGGGCTCCTTTTTAGTTCTTGATTTTTTTCCATTTTATCAAATAATTCATATATTCTTTAAGGATTAATCAGAATACTCATGCCTTATGCAACTCGACATTTTTTTTCATAGAAAGTTTATTTATCCTAAAATTGAGTTATAAACCTTTTTCCTACATGATTATGTTCTCAGTACTAATCAAATTATAAGAATGACTCGTTGAATTACTTGAAGATTGTTAATTTGTTTTGAATAAAACTTTATAACAGAAGGTTGGGTTCAAAATATAAAATACATTGAGTATGTTCTATGATAATGCAAGTTAAGACGAGTAACGTGACTCGCTCGATCAAGTTGAGATATCATATATATTAGGGGAACTTTCACATATAGCCACTCAAAGATAGCCTAATTATTCTCCATAGCTATAGTTTGATAATTACAATTCGTAACTACATGTTATATGGAGGAGAGAGGCGAGCGAGACTGGGAGAGAGAGGAGAGAGGCGAGAGAGTGGGGGCAAAGAGTGGGAGAAAGGTGAATTGTATATGTATATAAGTTAGATAATTGTATATTATACATATGTATTTGTATATATGGCAAGCGAGATTGGAGAGGGAGGAGAGAGGCGAGCGAGAGAGGGCAGAGAGTGGGAGAGAGGTGAATTGTATACGTATATAAGTTAGATAATTGTATATTATACATATGTATTTATATATTCTGGCGAATTATACATATACAAACGTGGCAAATTATACAAACTCAAAGTCAGCCCGCATAATTAATGTGTAATGTTAGTCGTGAGTGGTAATTACAACAAACTATAGCTATGATGAGTAATTAAGTAGTATAAGTTTGCTTAACCGCATAATTTTCCCTATATATTATAGGGAAAAATGACAAATATATCTCCGAACTTTTGAAAATGGTATGTCAATACCCTTCGTCATACTTTTCGTCTATCAGAATCCTTGCCGTCCAATAATCAATGCATATTTGCCCCTGGCACTAACGGAACACTCATTATGTACACGTGGTGCAATCCTACGCCACAACCCAGGTTGACCAATCTTTTAACTCAAATTCTAAAAACCCGCTCATAACTCATTTAATCCATCCGATTTACCCACAAATAAACTCTCTAAAATCTTAAAGGAAAAGCCCCAATACCCATTACTTTCGTTTATCTCACAAACTAAAATCCTAGTTCATCGTTTGTTCAAAATCCTCGCTCGTCTCCGTTATTCTTGTCAACTAATCCTACAAATACACATGAACTCTTTTCAAACAGTGATAATATCACACCTTAAACCTTCCTTTTTCTATTTTTCATTTTTTCGTATATTCTCTTATCTTTTCCCTCATCCTCCATTAAAAAAACATTAATTATATCTTAATTCTAAATAATTTGACATACTTAAAAAATATATGAAACTTAAATTTTACCTTGTATAACAAATATATGTATATAAGTATTGACGAACAAATTAAGTTTCAACTATCAATGCGAGTGTAAAACATCCAGACTAAACTTTTTACATCTTTACCAAAATTCGAGCTTATATAATTACGCGTTTAGATAAAAATGTTACTATTTTATTTATATATGCATTTTTTATTATTTTTTTTAAAAAAAAGAGAATAAATTAAAACTCTTCAGTCGCTGGGGTTTTACAAGTAAAGTGAATTCATCTTCTTAAACCCTGCAAGTTCCCCCAACTTGTCTCTCAGCTGCCAAAAATAACTTGTAGCGTTGCCCCAAATTTCAGTTCCAATTTTCTCTGCAATCGAAAACCCATCTCAGAGTTATGGAAAAAGATGCATCTTTCTTGTTTGGTGGCATATCTTTCAACCGCAAAAAGTTTGCTCGCGATTTCGACAGATTTAAGGTAATTTTTTTTAATTTTTTTGCTTCGACCCTTTTTTAGTTTCAGAGTAAAAGAGTGAACTTTATTGAGAAATATGGGTTTTGGGAATTGTGGGGTTGAGTTTTTTTGCTGGTTTGAATTTACATTGCAAAGATTCTTGAATTTTTTTTGTGTGTAATTTGATGTGTAGGGGAAAAACATAGTTGATTCAGCTGAGAAATTGCAATTGATTGAGAAGGTATTACTTTTGAAATCTGTAAGTTTGATTCCCTAAAACAGTAATAGGAAGGAACTCGTGTTTATAGCATTTTAGTGTATTCATTGTTTCGATTTTAGACGTTTTTTGTTGAAAAAAAGCTCAATGATTTATTGTGTGTATGTCATTGATTTGGTTTTATATTTCACCTAGGAGGATAAAACTATTGATGATTCGATAGAGAAAGTGGAGTTCGTCAAGAGTGAGATATCTGAAATGGAGGATGGGACAAGTACTAGCGTGAGTAAGAAGAGGAAGAGGAAGGAGAAGGGAACAGTTCCTGGTAAAATTCCTTTGTCTGTCTATTTGAGCTTCTCGTTTATTTCTTTGTACGTAGTATAAAATGGTTACTGAAGTTTGCTGTTTTGGCCCTTTGTTCTAATTCATGTCATTGGTTTTAGATTCAGTGGAAGGATTTTCCGTCTTCAAGAGTTCAAAATTGAAAAAGGAAGCTGCCAGCGAAGAGACTGATCAATCTGTAAATGAACTGATTCAGGGAAAGAAAGAATATTATCAACAATTGGAGGTTTGTCTCATTTTCTAGCAGTTGGTAGTAAGCTGTTTTGCTATACGTTCATAAATTGTTGATAAACTTTTATTGAAGAGATATTTCTTGTGTTACTTTGATTTTGTGGATTTAGAGGGACGCAATTTTTCGGAAGATGCACAACATTCATGTTTCAGGGAGTAACATCCCTTCGCCATTGCACAATTTTGCTGAATTAAGATCAAGGTACTCTGTCATGCATTTTGTTGATTTTTGGTCTGGAGACGCATGATTCCCTACCTCCCTTTCTCTGATGGTCACATGCTTCACCAAGGCCTAGTATTTTAGATGTTTACTTATTTACAGTAGGTTATCCATTGTATGGAACAGTTCGATCATGTCAAGGAAGTTATATTTAGTGAAACACCCAACAAAGCCTTAGTCTATTCATTTTGTTGACCGCTTTCTATATCTCCTTGAATCTACTCTATGTACACATTTTGTTGTAATCTGTCAAGCAAGAATAGGTAGTGATAGGGTGTTGAGGAATATTTTAAGCTGTTTCGAATTGATCTAGCATGCACAATAAGTAGGCTAATGAAATATTTTGCTGTTTCTCCTGCATTTATGGTATCTTTTTTCTTATCTATTACAACTTTTTATGTCTTATATTCTTTTTCTGGGGAATGGTTGGGGAAGGGGCATCACTTATGAGGCTTAGCTTAAGAAGCATATAGGATAGGGCTTGTAGAAATATATCATAAATGCATAAATGATTTTGTTCTCAATTGCTACTCTTTTTCGTCATGTCATCTTTACTTGTGTACTGTACCTCTTTTGGGGATAGACTGTTGGTGGTAAAATGAGGTAGGATTCTGCAACTGTGCATTTAAGTCCTTTTCCTCTAATACTCCTTTCCATATATTCCCCTTTACGTCATATTCCCTTTCTTAGGACATAAACGGGGGATGTACTAAGTTGTTGTTAAAAGCAAATTGCTTTGTCTCTATTGATCAGTTAATTGTTGTTATCTGCGCTTGACGTTCCCTCTGTCCTCAGTTTCACCAACAGTCTGTTTGTATATGGTGCCACAGATATAAATGTCGATCACATCTATTACGAAATCTGGCAAAACTGGGATTTAAAGAACCAACGCCAATCCAAAGGCAGGCTATTCCAGTCCTCTTATCTGTATGATCTTCCTTGAATTCCACAACTGTTTTATATATACACATGTATCTTTCTTGTTTTCCTTTGAGAATCTTTAATCATGTTTGACTTTCACCAGGGGCGGGAATGCTTTGCTTGTGCACCTACTGGTTCTGGCAAAACATTTGCTTTTGTTTTTCCTATACTTATGAAACTCAAGGTACATATTTATTGGCATTGTTATGTTTGCTCGTCATCATTTTTATTATAAGTTAGAAGACATCTGACAGCCATCTTTTTTTATCAGCACACTTCAAAGGATGGTGTCCGAGCTGTAATTCTTTCCCCTACAAGAGAGTTAGCTGCTCAGACAACAAGAGAATGCAAAAAGTTGGCCAGGAAGAAGTTCTACATCAGGTTGATGACTAAACAACTCGCTAAAAGTGGGGACTTTTCTAAACTGCGATGTGATGTACTGATCTCGACACCATTGCGCTTAAAGTTTGCTATCCAAAAAAGAAAGCTTGATTTAAGTAGGTATGTTCCTCATTTTCTAGGGTTCAAACTTGTATGTGCTAGTGTGGGCATTTCAACTTTCAACCTTATTGATATTAAATCAGTGTGGTCTAGTTAAGTACGAGTTTCTGAGGTGATGACATTGTAGATCCCAAGACGACTGCATAATTTGTACTGTAATTCATAACAAAAAGCAACTGGTGAAGTTAAGGGTCTGGTTTAGAGATATAAAGCTCTTTGTTATACTGCTTGATTTGCACCATCACATTTAGATTTAATTATTTTTCAGGTTGAGTTTGTCTCTTTTTTACTTTTATCATTGTTTATTATTGTTTGTTAATAATAATCTACCCTAGTATGTCGTTTTTGGCTACTTTTGCACTGTTTCTTGTTTCAATTTCTCTTCATTGTCTTCTTCTTTATACCGGAATTTGTTACACTTTAGCCGAGGGTCTTTTGGAAACAGCCGCTCTACCTCCATGAGGTAGTGTAAGGTTTGCGTACATTCTACCCTTCCCAGATCTCACTTATGGGATTTCACTGGGTATGTTGTTGTTGCTGAGTTTGATGTAGAGGAGCATATGCATTGGCTTTATTCTGTGTAGACCTAAAAAAATGTTACTATTTGGAATTGGTGCAAAGTATTTCCTTTTTTAAATCAGCATTAGCATGCCTTTTCACCAACTCCTTTTGGGTGCAGGGTTGAATTTCTTGTCTTAGATGAATCTGATAAGCTTTTCGAGCCTGGCATGCTAGAGCAGGTTGATTTTGTGGTGAAGGCGTGCACAAATCCTTCAATTCTTCGGTCATTGTTCAGTGCTACTTTACCCGATATAGTTGAAGACCGAGCACGTACAATAATGCATGATGCTGTTCGAGTAATTATTGGTAGGAAGTAAGTACTAATAGGCCTTTGGTAGATGTATCTTAACTCTGCAGTGAAGTGAATGGTTATATGTCTTCCTACTCTCTTTTTTTTGTTGTTTTTTGGTGAAGGAGGAGAAGATCTTCCTTCCTCTCCTATTCCTGACTTTCCATCCTCTTTTTTTTTTTTTTTTGATAACCGAGAAATTCTGTGACCCGCCCTTTGGACCAATCACAGCCTTCTAAACTCGGTGGATAATGGGCCCGCCCCTCTACCCTTCTCCACTTAAATACCGGGCTTCGCTTTG
>JAJOOH010024440.1:0-10306 GCA_029582605.1 Solanum gracilifrons | reverse complement strand
GACGTAACTTAAATAAAAAGTGCTCTTCAAATCAACAAAATTAAATAAGACAAAATAACATAAAATAAGAATAATTAAACTAATAAAATAAATAACTTACAAGTATACTTTAAACCAAATTAATTTAATTGAATATTTAATTAAAACAAACTCTTTTTGAGACGACTTTCGAATAATCATAAAATATACTAATTATATACATACTTATGCAAAACATATATATTATCTAAAGATTATAAAAAGTAATAAAACTACCTTAAAATAACTTGAGAAGTATTTGAATTTTGTAAGGTCAATTATTTAAATCGTTTGAAAATTAAGAAGCTCGGAAATTAATTATTATCGGGGAGGGTCAAAATTGGGTGTCAACAACAGATACATGAAATTAATACTAAATGCTTCTACGATACATATGAATGTACTTGTATGATACTCATGTATCTAAGTATTTAGTTTGTTGGATACATCATATATTGATAATAGATACATTAAATTAATACTAGATGCTTCTACAATACATATGAATGTATTTGTATGATACTCATGTATCTAAGTATTTAGTTTGTTGGATACATCATATATTGATAATAGATATATCAAATCAATGGATTCATATTTTAAGATTAATAAAATTAAATTAATCAAACTACATGACCAAGATATACATGTTTTTGTTATTAATAATATTAATGAATTTACTAGTTCAATGAATAATAAAAATGAAATTAATTAAACATAGATACACTTCTAGATTTCCACCTTATATTAAAGGATCTGATTAATTTAAATTTGCAGAATTAATTGTCCATGAATTTTGAAAATCCTTAATTACTCCTCTAATTAAGGAAATCAGTTACAACCAATTAATTCAAACAAATAAAATAGGTATCTTGATTTTAAAATTCAGTTGAAACATGTATCTCACGGATTCAGACTCGTGTATCCTAAGCACAAAATATAATAGAGCAAGTAATATTTGAAACTATCGAGAATCTTAGTAATTAGGACTTAAACTAGTGAAATTTATGTATTTTACCCGAAATATTAGGACACATAATGAATATAGATACTATTTTTACTCGAAAGGCCAATATTTTAAAAATAGTGTGATACATAATGAGAGTTTGGGTGTACTAGTAAATACTAATTTTATTTTATTTTAAATTAAATTTGGACATGTCGTACATTTTATTGATACTTAAACATGGGCTAGTTTCCAAATTGAAAAGAGCGTCGTGGTCGGCCCAAAAGTGACCGGACCAGGTAAGTAAAAACAAGACCCTTCAGTAGGGTTTCCTAAATGAGTTCCTTCTTCCCCAATCTATTTCTTCTTTTTTTTGTTCTTGTTGCTGCTTCTGAAAATGTCCTCCATTGCCAGCTTTAATGTTACCTTCTAATACACCTTATTTATGCCCGAAATATTAATATATCTCCAAAAAATATAGTGACATGATACTACTAGTGGTTTTTTTGAGGGGCGTGGAGTAGTTTATGACGATGATAGAAACAAAGGCGGACCCACCCTGTAGGTAGGGTGCACGTGCATACGGTAACTTCAAAAAAATCATGTATACATATATGTATATCTGTTTTGAGAAACTAACAAAAATTATGATAGACTAACGTGCACCCATGAAAAACATAGGAGTGTTATTGTGTTGTTGGTACAAGCTAGATGATCCACTAGTGAGACATGGGTTCGAATCAAGCTAGAATGTTATTTTAAGTTTACCTTAAAACTCAGGAAAAATACAAGATGGGAAATTTCAATAAGAAAATAATAATATTTTAATAGTGAATGTCATGGATACAATTTCTTTTGCTTGCGTGGGAACAGTGTGTTACACTTGTGCGTGGATACAATGTATTCTGCTACATTTTGAAACAAACTATTTTTACATTTCACAAATCATAAGTACATGTACAGAAACTATCACTATATTTCATAGTTAGAGGCAAAACAGTGTCATAGATAAGAAAATTCTTCCACTAGTATTCATACATGATCCATGATTTTTCGCTAGTTATAGTATCAATGACAATGAGTGTCGAAGCTATGTTTCGTCATGCATATTATTAGTGTACGTACTTGTTTGACGAAAAAAAAACAATCCATGCTGTGGTTCTGTTTATTTGTACACGTCACATTATGATGCATTATATTCCTTTGAGTCTACTCAAAGTTGTATGCATGCTTTCCCTTTTTACTACTACAAACAGCAATTACCCTAAGGCGTGCGTATATATTCCATCATCAAAGCCATCATCTTTTACCTAAAAAGAACATTAAACATACTATACTACAAAATAATGAAAATAGACAAAAACTCCTGTGCACAGCAGCCTTTGTTACTTTCTCAAAAATACATACTACTCATGTTTCATTGCATGGGTTACTTCTTTTTTTTTCCCTTATAGTTTGTTCCAACTTGCAGCTATGGTATTGCAATAATTGCATTGATTTAAGACCTCCGCTCTCCTTCCCGAATGCATTTTTTCTGGGGGGGTGGGGGTGGGGGTGGGGGGTAATATCATGGGCGGATCTAGGGTATTGAGAGCAGGTTTAACGTTAGTGAAGGAACTCATTTAAGTTTAGCTGGCCTTTTGTATGGAGATTCGATTCTCCGTGAGCACATATAAAGAACTTCTCATATTTTTCATTTGAAAGTATTGGTAACTCATAAAACTTTAAGTTCTAGATCCGTTTTGATTAATTTTTATAGGTATAATTAGGGGTGTACGTGGCCGAGTTGGTTCGGGCTTTCCAAATATCAAACCAAATCATTTGTGTCGGATTTTTAAATCTATAAACCAAACCAAACTAATAAAACTTGGGGTTTTCAACTTCGGGTTTTTCGGATTTTCGAGTTTTTTCCGGAAAAGTATTCATACAAATATATAATTTACTTGTACTTCAAATATTTCTTTAGTCCTACCAAAATACAATTATCTAATGTGTTTCTTAAGAAAATAACACAAAATATTATATGAGTAATGATACTAAAATATCCAACAAAAAATAATAATAATGAAATCGCGTAAAACAAATATTGCAAATTAACAAGTCATAATGAAAATGATCATAATTTAAAAGTACTAAATCATGGTAAAATAAGTTTAATAAGTATTAGTTAATGACTAAATATTAAAAGAAATTAAAATTAGATTATGTATTTGAATAAACCAATGTAAAACCATAGAACAAATATTCAATATTATTGTCATTCTTAGTGTTGAATTGATTTTTTTTTCCCTTTAGTATTAATTTAATTTTGATTTAAGCTTTATTATAATTACCAATATTTGTGGACTATAATATTTATTGAACCATTTAGAATTCTAAGTTTCAAACTTGAAATAATAATATACTAAAAGATAAAAACTATGAAAAAGTATAAGAAATATTTAAAAATTATATCAAAGTAAATATTTTTATGTATAAAATAAAATTTAAAATTATATATATAATGTCGGATTGGTTTGATCTCGGGTTGATTTTTTTTAGTTAAAACCAAACCAATCCAAATATAGTCGGGTTTTTTTTCCAATACCAAACCAAGTCAAACCAATCATTAGTCGGATTTTTTTTCTCGATTTGCGATTTGATTCGATTTTCGGTTTGATTTTGTACACCCCTAAGTATAATAATGTCGTGGCAAGTTAAATATCACAAGTTTAATACTAGTCTTTTTTTTTTTTTTATGTCGAATCAAACAATGTCATATTAAAGGAGCAAAGAGTGTAATATTCACTCATTATATGATTACGAGAAAATCCAATCATTAAATACCTTCAATACGAAACCATGTCGACATATAGTGGGGACAACAAAATATATTTTAGAGTTGTGGCAACATATAAACTAAAATTACAATAAATAAATACTGGATTAGTAAATAGCCACGTCATTGCAATCAATTGCCTAGTCAGCCATGGCCCAAGTCATATCATTCTCAAATATCCAATGGCATACTTCAATAAGACCCGGACCCGACCCTAATGCCACGAAAGCACCGTGACCTGGACTCCATGATGACGTGTCGACATGACAAATGGCAACACCATGATTTATCTTAGCCTTTGTGTCCACGTTAAGAATGTCTGCTTGGTAGACCCTCACTTTTGGAACAGAGTGGCAGTAATACAGTAGGTAAGGGTATAGGCTTTGATGGCATGACACTGATTTCGTCACTCTTCCACCGTTGATTCCCTTGACCTTTCCGATCATTACTTCTCCCTTTGACCCGGCTACGTTATCGGTAGTCCTCACAACCACATTGTGGCCTAAAATTGAGACTGCAAAGTCAATCATGTCCTCAATAGACGCCACACATTGCTTTTTCTCGCCTAGGCTTGGAGCACGCTCGCACTCTGCGAGCGTATTCCCAATCACATGCTCCATGGTGGAGTTCTCTTGTGCGTGGAAAATTGACTTGAGCTCAGTCAACTCCTTGGTAGAAAACGGTAATTTAGACGAAATTGACCGGGGCAAAAATGACCTTCCGGGCATTTTGTCACGAATGTCAGGCATTTTCATCACGGTCCCTTCCTTCAACATGGATTCCCGAAAAAATTTACCCTCTTCTACCCATTTATTCACAGTTTTGCCACTGGTCTTCAATGAACCGGTTGTTGGACCGGTTTTTTTTGTGTAACCAGCAAAATTGACACCCTTTGGAGAGTACTCTTTGAATGAATTGTTTACACCATAAACCTTAAACCCAACTGAAGGAAATTTAGCTCCTTGACTACCATATCCTTTGAAAATTTCCTTTCCTTCGTTAAAGGATTTTCCGTAATTCAAAAAATTCACCTTGCCTGTATTCGAACCCCTTGCATAAGACGTAAATGTGTCACTACCTGCATTTGCTGCATCCCTATAACTTTCGAAACTATCAATCCCACTATTGCCACCCGAACCATAATTCTTGAAATTATTATTCGGGTTGTTAGAATTCGACGAGTAAGCCTTAAATGAATCATTTGCAGCATTACCCGATTCGCCATAGCCATTGAACGATGATCCAATAACATTTGATGTATCACCATAAGTAGTAAATTCAGCTGGAACCCCATTTCCGTTTTTCGCATAACTGATAAAAAATTCCCTTCCGGAATTCGTATCACCTACGTAGCTATTAAACGAAAGTTTATGATTATTGCCATCCGAATCGTAAGAAGCGAATCGAAGATCCGGTACATTGACACGTGGCATGTAGCTCTGGAAAGTTCCTCCGCCGCCGGTAGCTCCCGCGGCGTAGGATGTGAAATTTCCAGTAGCTACATTTCCATCCGCGGCGTAACTCGTGAAATCCTCATGATGGCCAGTGGAGCTCCGGCTGTATTTAGTGAATTCTCCGGTAGCGAAGTTTATACCGTCGGAATAATTTTTGAAACCGTCTCCTCCGCCGAGCCGTCCAGATCCATAGGTTGCGAATTTCTTGTTGTTGTAAACGGCAAAATTTGCATCCGTACTAGGGGTTTTGTCAAGGTATGTGTTCGATTCGGAAAAACAGAACAATTTGGCAGAGGAGCAGAAGGTGGAAATGTGGCCGGAGAGTGACTTTTGGGTGGCGAGATTTGTGAAGAAGGCGGCGTCCGCAGCGGAGAGCGGCGAGGCTTTTGAAAAAAGGAAATCCGGTTTAGGGAGTTTATTGGAAATTTGCTTATTCCAATATCGAACAAGTGAAGCTTTTACTGTAAATGGATTTTCTTTAGGTATTAATGAATTCTTTCTAATTTGTGCATTTGTTTGCGCCAATGAATAAGCCTACAAAAATAAAATTCAAATGTAATAACAAGAGACAAATTAGAAAAGTTTACAACCATCTATTCAGCTAGCGACATGAAATTATCGTTAAAAAGTAGCTAGGTTCACTAAAATACCAACTTATCAATAATACGTAACGTTTCGAGTGAGAATAATAATTTTTTTTTTAAATGTAAGTATAAGGTAGTTAGTTATACTTACAGTGTAGGAAGAAGACAAGATGAAGAGGAGAAAAATGTTGAGCTTGACATTTCTTGTGCCCATTTTCACCTGTTTGGCTATTGGCCCTCTTCTATGTTTTTGAGTCATAAACTTGAGGAAGATAACGAGAAGATATGAAGGCGTTTTTCTGTACTTTCCTATTTTACTGACAATATTTTTCTTAACCAATGTTCATTTTTTACTTTTATTTTCTTACTTTCGGCGTATAATATTAATTTGAATAACATATTTACTAACAAAGAGGCAGAGATTCTCATTGTCCATAACAAAAGAAAATAATACTCCACTTCTGACTCAGATCTAACTAGGGGATTTCAGTAAATTAAACCACATGGAAAAAAAGAAAAAGAAAATTATGGAGGTCAGATCACATAGGTTTATTGTGCTGCGAGGCTATTTCCACAGCTCAAACCTCTAACTTCATGATCACATGACAATAATTTTAATTATTCCGTCAAGGCTCCCCACTATAACCACATGGAGCCAAATTATGAACAAAAGGGAAGTTGCTTTACTTTTTGTACAAGGATCTTCTTTCATAATTTGGCTAAAACTAAATCATAGATACAGACAAATTATGAGATAAGGAACTTTTAAAAAAATTAAAGCCGCACTCTTTTTGTTCATAATCCTAGCAAATCTTTAAAGGAACTTAGAAGGACCTTGAGTACTATTTCTAACCAAATCTTTAAAGTTCTTTTAAGTACCGATAATCTTCTTAAAGTTAACAATTTTCATATAATGATAGGAATTAGGAATATATAAACAAATTGAGGATCCATCATAAGTGTAATCTTATTCATTATATTTATATGTATATATTTAGAATGTTTTTAGTATAAATACAAATAAGAATTGGATCAATTGAATCACACAATTCGCCTAGATTATTCTCCTGCAAGTCATATGTTCTGAATTCATCTGAACACATTATTTTCCTACATAGATAATATTAAGTACCTTAAAGGAAGTTAGATCGCGAATCTATATTTACAACTCTGTTCGAGAACATCCAAATACAAACTAAAGAATATATAGCATCTTGGAAAAGAAGAAATAAAGTGTGTTGATATGATAAAAGCATATTATACTCCAACATCTGCTCTATCTATCTGGTGCTTAAACAATTGTGGACCTGAGAGAGGCTAATTGAAGGTTGTCCACAGCATGCTTTCGATATATTTGCATTGAAAATTTAGCAAAACTTAGCAAGTTGACAAGTTGAAGATAATATTGGTGGACCACGTTATCAAAGCATTAGTGTCATGCACGGAAAACAAGACAAAGCGCAGGCACAGCAGTGCAGTACCTGTACTACTACTAACTGACCACTGACCAGATTCCGATAGGACGCCAACATCTAGGCTTTTAACAAAGAGATGCTCTACTCTTTCAACTTGCCTAGCTAAATGTTTAACTCTACCATGTTCATAAACCATATGTAACCTGCTCAAAACTTGAACATGTCCAAAGTTTACAAGAGTCTTAACTACATAAAGATAGAATTAATTATCTAAAAAATAAAGGGAAAATTCTATATATATAATAGCAAACTATTAATTCAAATTAAATGTTATATAACATAGTTTGATTTAATTGTACATCATAGCAAACTGTTGCTATTTCGCCTCTCTCATGGTGAATCTCGCTCGCCATTCTCGTTCTCTCCCTCGCCTCTCTCGCTTTTTAAACAATCGCAAATGTATAAAATGTGTTTGTGTTTGTATAAAGCGAGAGAAAATTGTATATATACATATATTTTCGTTCCCCTCTCCCAGATCTCGCTCGCCACTCTCTCCCTCGCCTCTCTCGCTTATACAAACAGAAATGTATAAATTGTGTTTTTGTTTGTATAAAGCGAGAGAAAATTGTATATACACATGCGAATACATATATCTTCGTCCTATACACTTATAATTATGCAATACAAATATTTTCCTGCCCAGTTCTCTTTTGTCTTTCTCTCTTTCTCGCTTTATACAAACACAAATTATACAATTGATCTTTTGTATATGTATACCAAAATAGAAGCAGAAACATATTATATACAACTGCTTTCTTTTGTATATGTATAGCGAAATATACATATTTATGTTTGCTATGGAATGCAATTATACAAATTATAGCTATAACATACAAATATGATTTTGTATTTGTTATAGGTGAAAGTTGCTAAAAATAAAACTACTCACTTGTATATTAGAAGAAAAACACACTGATAATATAATATCAATGACTTAACAAGAGTACAAGGAACAATCTCAGACATGCTTCGTTTTAGACCAATTGTGGAATCTTTTATTTTGTTATAATATAATGAGTGTCAGTGACACCACAATGAAACTGGGAATCTTTGTTGTATCGTCGTTTGATGCAGCTACTACTACTACTACCCTATTTCATCTAACTATCCACTATGGTGGAGCACTATCTTCTTTTTATTTTATTTTTTGTGTTTAATTTCCCTATAAGAACAGTGGGCGCCAGTAAATATGAATTCTTTATTCAGGGATCGTTCTTTAAGAGCAATCATCGACTAATTATTTTGTCGTCAAGTCAAAGTAAAAGAAAAATTATTTAATTTTGTTTTTTATCCTAAATATTCTACCGAGTTTGTGTTTAAATATAGGAGTATTGAATATAGTGTAAATTCTAAACGGATTCAGAATTTAAAATTTTAATGAATTATTGGAGATTTAAATTTTTGTAAATAAAATGGTTATAAGCATTCAAGGAGATTTGAAACCTTCATCTAGCAAGGGAACAAAACTTAAATGAGTTATATATCTTCAATTGGATAAAAAAAACACATAGTATTTCTTATATATTTTCTTCATTCACTTTTACTTGTTAAATTTTTAAAAAAAAATAGAATTTCACTTTTAACTTATAAAAAAAGAGATATTTATTTCTTTTTTCCTTTACTCTCAATAGTAATAACTTATTTCTCAATCAATATGATTATTGTGATAAAATACTCATATTGATCATTATTTCTTAAAATGCTAGCAAAGTCTATAATAAACAAATAAAATGAATAAGGAAAACATTTACTTAATAAATTTCTCAATACAAATATTAAATCTGAGAAAAAATTACTGATTTTGAAAATCCACCAAAAGTCATAGATCCACCCTGAGAATAACTTATATGGTAAAGCTGATGGCCGAATGGTATTTCTTAATTCATGGATCCACGAGCGACGAATTCTTAATAATTGGTTAATCGTCTTGATTATCCGCAAAGCTTGTCAGTTAATGACAATTTGTTCTTTTCATTTACATTATTACACATAAAAAATATACAATTATATATACAATGAATAAGTTTGGAGAGTTACAAAGAAAATTTCAAGCTCATATTAATCGTGGGTGGGGACAAAGCACAAAATTTAAATACACACAAGCATACAGACATTCACTGACAGAATATCTTAGTGCTTGTATTTGTTTTTTTGATCTGTTTAAAGTATTTCTTTCTGCTGTTTTTTACTTTTGACAAGGATTAATCATGACATCTTTGACAACACTTGAAAGAAAAGAGAAAAATATGGAAGATTCTTTTGGGCCTAAAATAATGGACGTCTGAAGGTCTTATTTTGGCCCATTATTGATAGAAATCTATTAGCTTAGTTAGCTAAAAGCCCAGATACTAGTTTTTTAATAAAAATATGAAAATTTTCAAAACAACAATATTTTAGCTTTTAATGGGACTCCTTAGCAATAGTTTCACTATTTATTTAAAATGTCAATATTTTAATTTGTTAAGGATTGAGTTATGTATTTATTTTATTTTGATTAATTTGAAAGAATACAAATAATTAATAACTGAATAGAGAAAATCATGGAACAAAAAATTTCAAAAAAGGTAAAAAAAAATTTTAATTTAACATCAGTTACGTTTTTAAAAGAGCATATGCTGCCATTTTTCTTTCTAGCATTTTTTTCTTTGTTCTTAAGAATTTCAATTATTTTTTTGAAAACAGTAGTTTGTATTTTATATCTTATATGAGTGGAAGTGTTGGAAAATTTCTAATGCCCTTTGTTTTGGATATTTAAATGTTTGAACTTCTTTGAATATGTGTTCATCCGAAATGTATTCGAATACCTAATGATATGTATAACTAATTTAAAATACAAAAAATGTTGGTACTGAATTATGATGAATACAACTTTTTGGCATTCTAGTTCAAGTACAAAAATAAAGGCAGTTGTGTAGTATATACCAAAATATAAATACAAATTAGTTGTAGATCGAAATGATATTGAAAAATACAGTTGTGATGAATACATATATAATACATAGAATAAGTTT
>JAJOOH010024439.1:0-12485 GCA_029582605.1 Solanum gracilifrons | reverse complement strand
CATACCCAGTAGTGGCATCAATCATAAGCTCAGGGATAGGAAGTGGAAATTCATCTTTGGGACATGCATTATTGAGATCCCTAAAGTCAACGCAAACTTGAATTTGCCCATTTTTCTTCCTCATGGGGACAATACTTGAAACCCATGTGGGGTACTTAACTTCACGGATAAAGCCAGCCTCAATAAGTTTGTTAACTTCAGTTTCGATCACGGGAACCAATTCAGGCCTAAAACGCCATTGAGCTTGCTTGATGGGATGTGCATTGCTTTTCACAGCAAGATGATGGACTGTTACTTTCAGGTCTAATCCAGGCATTTCTTTGTAACTCCAGGCAAATACATCTTTATACTCTTTGAGTAAGTCAACGTAGGCCTTTTCCTCATCACTCGCCAGTGAAGCATTCACATAAGTGGGTTTTGGATCTTCATCAGTTCCAAGGTTGATTTCTTTCAATGCATCAACTGTCACTTTTACTCCTTCTTCAAGTTCGGGTGGCGCATCTTTAGCATCTTCATCTTCTTGAGGTTCTCCATCATTGAAATATATATGTAACACCATGAAACATTCTCCAACTCTTCATCAATTTTAATTGGAGAAAAATTATGTCTTTCATCTTGTGTAGCGACATGATATGAAGAGTCAACACTTTCTTCATCTTCACCACGTTTCTTGGTGTAGACCACAACATGCGAATTTAACTTTAGTACTTCTCCACATGAGACCACAATGTTCGTCTGTCGCCTCATTCTAGAAGGGATTAGACTTTGAAAGTCTTTAGGAGCATTTTGAGATTTTGGTAAAGCAGATGCTTGCATACTCTTGCTATTTCTCCAAACCATGTTTTTCTTCCTCAATGGCCCTAACCTCTCAAATACAGAAATCCTCTTCGTTGAGCTTCCAAGTCAATCAAAGATAGAAGGCCTTTTGTTAGAATTAGAAGACTCATCCTCCACAGTTATATAGTTGTTGCTTACCCTTTTTATGGAGATGCAGATAGGTGGAGGTTGTTTGTAGCCCAACTCTTCACGTTGTTGCCTCATAGCAGGAAGCTTCCCCAATTTTGATGGTTCGTTTGGATCGAATCCAGCTTTTGCTAGCAGCCTGTAAGCATTAGGATCAAAACCTTCTTCTGTACGCTTCATTGGGAGTGCTTTATATAGGGGTGGCTTAGGGGCCACAAATTTTACGTGAAGTAATGACTTAGAAGCCACAAACTTCCCAAGTAATTTTTTGGATGACTTCACCGTATCAATTCGCCTTACAGGAAGGGTCAACCCTTCCAGCGCATTTTCTTGCAACTTGAGAGAGTGTCCTTTGTCCTCCTTTGCCTTTGGGACATAACGAAGAATGGGTGTGACCTTTTTACTTGAAAAGGCACCAATCACGTTAGGCATCTTGTTTGGATTTCCAAGATTTGAATCTTCCTTGTTTGCGACTTTTGCCTTACCGACCGCTACCTTAGCCATATTGTTAAGGAGTCCGACATCTCCGGATGCAATGGCATCAACTTTTATGCAATATTTCTTCAAGTAAAACTTTGCGTCAGCAAAGTGAGCTTCAGCTTCATTGAATGGATTATCATCCGCAATAATCCTTTTTGCAACTCCATCCTCATAATACTTCAAACATTGGTGGTAGGTAGATGGGATTACTTTGTTATCATGTACCCACGGCCTACCAACCAAAATGTTATATGAAGTCTTTGCATCAATTACATGTAATCACACGCTTGATTGTAACTCTCCAATGGTAAGGTCTATTTTGACAGTCCCTATGGACCTTTGTCCTCCTTGATTGAATCCTTGGATCATCAAGCGACTATCAGTAAGATCTATTGTTGATGTCCCAAGTTCTTTCATTGTGCGAATTAGAAGGATGTTGATTCCAGATCCTCTATCGACTAGGATTCTATTCACCTTTTTCTCACGTGCAAAACCAACCATGAATAAAGGGCAGTTATGAAATGTCTCACCAAACAGAAGATCATCGTCAGAGAAAGTGATTTTGGCCATACATGCATTTTCGACTCCAGGAGATGATTGTGGAGCATCTTTTGGTGATGGACATGATGGATTTTCAACTTCAGGAGACAGCTTTGGAGCATCTTTTGGTGATGGACATGATGGAGTTTCATCTTTCGCTTCCTTTTCATCGACATTACAACATAAATCTTTTGTGCCATCGCATGTGAACTTGGTGTAACACCAATTTGGCAAATATTCTCTTAATATAATGGGTCTCCGCAGCTCTTGGTAGTGGTGCACCTTTATTTCCTTCTTCTTTGAATGCACGATCAGAGTTTTGGTTTTGGGTCTCCTTACCATTTTTTCCCTGATGCGTTGCTTTGTTGACTCCTTCTATGAACTCACTTTTCTGCGTCTATGGCGAGTCACAAGAGTCCAGCCCCAATCATCAAGATCATCTACTAGGTCTTCATCTTGTCTTGTCGATCCCTCTCCTACAGAAGCCACATCACTTAGTATATGAAGAGATAACAAATTATTTACTTCAATGGGTTCGAAGTCTCCAAACTTAATCATTCTTGTCTGATTGGTGTTTGGCATGTCTTGCTTCATATTTCCTTCAACAAAATTGCAGGTCATGACCGAATTGGGTAAGTCAGAAGCGACACTGACTTGGTTTGAACTCAATTTCTCATCTTCAAGTTCAATCTTCCCTTCGCGAGCTAAGTCCATGATTTTATCCTTGAAGACGAAGCACTTCTTAATAGGGTGTCTAACCAGCCGGTGATATTTGCAGTATTTTGGATCATCACTCATCCCTGCTTCATTTAGTCGTTTCATCTCTGGTAACTCAAAAAGTTTCATCTCAAGGAGTTCATCAAAGATTGCGAAATCATCTGAGTCAAGAGATGGGTAGTCCTTTCGCTGCATTTCCTTCAAGGTGAGCTTTTGATTTGTCCTTCCTTCAAAAGAATTCGCTTTTGTGCTCTGCGTATTGCCGACCCTTGTGGTGAATTTCACATGAGAGGCATTGACTTTCATGGATTCTTTGTTTTCAGTCTTTGGCAAATATTTTCCCACTTTCTTGAATACTTGCCTTTCTTTGACTCTGCGGAGTTCGTGGACAGGTGGTGCTTCAGTTCCGACCGTCGACATGCTCAACTCCATATCATGAGTGCGAGTGGCCAACTCTTCAAAAGTTTTAGGCTTTATGCCTTGCAAAATATAGCGGAGACCCCAATGTATACCTTGAATGCACATCTCTATGCCTGAAGCTTCACTAAGTCTATCTTTACAATTTAGACTTGCATGCCTCTATAGGTTGATGAAGTCAAAGACTGGTTCTTCATTTCAATGATATGTGTTTCTAAGTTCCACTATGCTTACAGTACGTCTTGTGCTACAGAAGCGGTTGAGAAATTTTTGCTCCATTTGTTCCCAACTATTAATGGAACTAGACTCAAGGTCCGTGTACCAATCAAAAGCATTGCCGTTAAGGGAGCGGACAAATTTTTTGACGAGGTAATCGTTGTATGTTCCAGCATTGTTGCAGGTTTCAATGAAGTGCACCACATGTTGCTTTGGGCTTTCCTTACCATCGAACTGCTGAAACTTTGGAGGTTGATAATCGGCAAGCATTTTCAAACTATCAATCCTTGCAGTGTATGGCCTTGCATATGTCAAGGAGGATTTTATAGCAACCTCGTACTTGTCTTTAATGGTACCCATGATGAACTCTCTGATTTGGTTGATCGGGATCGCTCCTTCTGAAGAAACTTGGATCTCTTTAGCATATTCAGCTTGCTTTGTGGGGCGATCGACTGTCTTTTGGACTTGCGGACGTTTTCCAGGCGCATAACTTGATTCTTCATCCATCATGCCCTCCACCCTATCAGTTAGCTTAACAATTTGAGCATCTTGATCTTGAACATACTTGGTCAAGCCTTCAATAGCTCTTGTCAAGCTCACAAGTGGTTGTTCTACGGATGAAGCGTTAGTCACTATTGCGTGCATTACCATAGTAGGTGGCGGAGAGTAGCATTGATTTTCCTTAACATGAGATGCAAACATGTTATGTGGGGTAGATCCCGTGCTTAAAACATCATTGTCAGTCGAAGCGAAGGACTTCTCGTATGTAGATGGGCTCAATTGGGCAAGAACCCTCTTGACCATTTCGGCGATGTTTTCCTTTGCAGCTTTTGTAGGAGACTTCACATGTTTTGGAGACAAACCAAAGACAGTAGCAGATTCGGACGGCACTCGTGAGGCTTGTTGTCCCAGCAATTTGGCTTGGTTCTTTGTGATAGGTCCCATGCTTCCCGCAGTAACATCGAGAATGTTTTCGACATCGATGCAGAACTTGGATCCATCAGGTTTTGCAGATGCGGATTTCGATGCCAATGCAGATGGAGATTTTGATCCAGATGCGGATACGGATGTAGATCCAGATTTGGATGCAGATGCGGATACGGATGTAGATCCAAATTTAAATGCAAATGTGGATTTCGAGTTGATCTTCTTGAAAGTCATCTCGGTGTTTTTGAACTTTGGTTGTCTTGAAGAGAAGAGATGAGAGGTAAAGATTGTCCCACTGGGCGTGCCAATTTGTAAGCGTCTAAAGTTTCAATCTTGAAATACAGTAAACAGGAAAAGAAAAATAGCAAGCAAACAATAATATTTGTATTTGAATTAATGTGAAGGTTACAATATTTATAAAATCTCTTAAAAAGATATGTAATCCCCTAATTCTTCTCTCCACAAATGTTCTTGATTTGGTGGAATACTTGCGGCTCAATACTTGGAGCGAAGATTTCTTTGTATGCGGAAGACTTGTAGATCACCAATGAAGAGCAACTATGTATTTCTGTGTGTATGTATGTGTGTATCTTCTGGTCTTATGAAGACCTCTTTATATAGGCTTGAGCTAGGGCTTTAGGGGTATTTTGGTTCAAGCAATTTTGACCCTTGGGCCTGAAGAACATGAGTTGGGCTGATCTTGTCAATTTAATGGACTGGCCCAAATGTTATTTGGACTTGATTTAAGTCATATCATTTTGACTTAAATATTAATCCGACTTTATTAACCAGTAATTTGACTTGATCAACGTATCATGAATTTAAGATTTAATCCAAATTTAGTATGGATTTATCAATAAAACTTCACTGTCTACAATCTAGACTTTTATTGGTTTTATGAAAAAGACTTTGATTGTAAAAAGTTTTAATTTCGCGTCATTTCTATTACTTATGTTTATGATTATGCTAAGGGCTTGTATGAGACCCCTTTGGGGTCAAGTACGCCGTGTTACGTCTAGGGGGTACCCCTGGGTCGTGACAATATTTGATGACTTTTCTACTCAAGATAAGTTATGTTGGCGCTACTCTTAGCAAATATATAGGACCCGCATCTATTTCGCATGAAAGAGTGAGAAAATTATATATGTATGCAAATTTCTCTCTCTATATATATATATAATGAAGGAGAAACATAGACCAGGTGATGTGGCATTTCTCTATAATCTCCATTTATATTTATCTTTTTTCTCCTTTTTTGATCATTTTTTCTTATTTAAGTCAACTATTTTATTATGAAGTTAATTTACTTAATTTATTATAAATAAATATTTTATTAATGGAGGTACATTTACAGACACATGTTTCACAATAAAATTAATTAAAATAACAAACGATTGACACACACGTTTCACAATAAAATTAATAAAGATAACCAGCCATTGACATTTCCTATTTGCATTCGTCAAGTGGTATATCATCTTATGTTTTTTTTTTTAAATATTGTTTTACATTTACATTTATTTTCTATATTTTCTTATTCAATGGTGATTGATTGTCTTCACTTACAAATTATTTGTATCATTTTTTTAATATATGATGCCAAGATTTATAAAATTTTGGTTAAATAATAAAAAAAGTGCTTGATTAATAAAAATTAATTTTCTTTTATTAAATTTATGATATAACTGTTTAGTTATATTTATTTTTTTATGATAAAGTATGAACAAAATTTCATGAATAATATTTAAACAAAAAGGCAGAGAATAAAATTTAAATAATTGTGAGAGGTGAGAGGACTTACGAAACACATATTTTACACAATGAATGTTGACCTCATTGATAGATTGTCTATTTTCTTTATAATATGAAAATTGACTTTATTGATAAATTATTCCTTTTCTATATAAAATGAACGTTAATTTTACAATAGAATGTTCTTTGAAAGCTATACTATGCAAAAAGTTATGCATTTATTTGGATTTATTTTTGCTTTTAATTTTCATATATATCTAAAAAAATAATTCATGTATGCCTTATATTATTAATTTATCTTCTTTTGGTGTTATGAAATTAGATATTTTGTCTCACTAAATTTAAAATGAAAAAAAAATCAATATGTAAATAATTCATGTTTGAGGGATAGTTAAGACTTCTCATATTGTTTAGGGGGTAAATAATTCCAAAAATTCATATTTAAGAGGATAATTAGGACTTCTTATAGTTTAAGTGTGAATTTAATAAAGTATGCCAAATTTAAGGAGGCTTTTAACTATTAACTCAAAAACAAATGCATTGAGTCTACATAAATTGGGGGTGACAATCAACAATGTGTGGAAAGAGTTGTGGTTGAACAAGTGAAATCCTCAGAACATACTTATGTTTTCTCAAACATTGTTCTAAGGATGTTGATTGTATAACCACAACTCTTCCTAGTACATATTTGATCACCACCCCCAATTTTTGTGGATCCTTACATAAACACATGACTTGTTTAAACTTATTTAATTGAATAAATTTCAAAAATATAATTTACTATTAATTAGTTGTTATCATTTTTAAATTCTACTAGTTTTGGTCTATGTATAAGTATCATATTCTAGTATGTGCAGTATCGATAATTCTTTAACATAAATGTAAACCTGAATATACCTTACTAATGTCAGAGTGTAAATCTCATTGGTCGTACATACACCATGCACATAGAGATGTATCGATTGTATAAATGGTCTATATATTTTGATAACTAGTAAATATTTAGATATACAAATTTTACGACAACAAAAGTTCAAATTGCTACTTTTCAACGGTAACATCTAATTTTTTGAGAATTCTTTAAGGGTTCATTTGGTAGAGTTTATATTCAAATAATGCTTGTATTAGTTATATTTGGATTAGTTATAGTTAGATTTCTTAAGCATTGTTTGATTTGGTGCATTAAAATAGCATGCATGATACCCTTCACAATTTTAGTAGATTTTTTTTGTTTTTTTAGAGCACTTTCTTCTTTAATCATTCTAATTCATGCATTAAAATCATTGCATTACGAATACCATGAACTTTCATATATTAATAATACACAACTAAATACTCGATAATAACATTAATAGATAGTGTACAAAATGTGTGTCATCTTTTGGCTGATCTATATTAGATTATGAGTAATTATGATAATAGCTGACATTAAATTTACCAAAATGTTGGCAGCAAAAAAATACAGTAGCTTGATTACAAAAACAAATTCAATCAAGTTTATTTAAGATTTGTTGTTGTTCATACATGTGGTTCTCTTGTGTCTGGTTCTCTTGCAAATTGAATATTTGTTCTTTCTCTTGCTCTTGAAATTCTCACTGACGCCCTTGACACGTTTTCTTCTTTTACTTCATGGCTTGGTATCGACAAGAGGTGGAAGAATCTTTCACATTAAGCAATTCTTCTAGCAAACGCCATTCCGACTCAAGAGGGACAACATTAATAGAATCCAAGTATGTAAGGAGGTATGCTTCAACTTTATACAAAGGCGCAGAGTACCCATAGATGCTCATACCATACTCATTGCCATGCTTCGATCGCAAAGTGGCCATCGCGTGAGCACAAAGTATCTTGATCAAGTCATATTTCCTACAAGAACATGACTTTTCCAGTAGGTTCACATTGACAGTAACTGCACCGAACACGATAAATTGATTGTCGTCCCCGATTATGTTCTCCACATATAACGAGTCGCCCTAGATCATTTTTTTCTTGTGATTTTTTCGGCAGCGGGAAACATTTGATTACCCATTGATTTGAGGATATATGCATGTATCTCCATGAACAATTATCCAAACCTCTTAGCAATCAAATTAAATATTTATGACATGGGATACTCTCATTTGTCTATCAACATAGCATTGAGTGACTCGGCGATATTTGTGGTCATCATATCATATATATTGCCACGAAAATGTACCATGCTCCACTTCTCAAAATCAATATCATGCTCAAGCACGACGGATTCTGCGAGGCATTTGTTCTTGAATTCTACAAAATGATTGTTAAACTCCTCCAAGGAATAAGCCTTTGCAGCATTGTAGTAAAGATAGAGGTAATCTCCACAATTATCATTTACGCAGAGATTTTCACCGAGGTGTCTCATACAATATTTGTGGTGAGCATGATTGTAAACATTCACAACCGTTGGCGATGTTCTTGTGTCTATCCATGATAAAGCACAAATCTAGTTCATCGACTACAATCTGCTTTAACTTCTCAGAAAAGAATGTCCAAGATGCATCATTCTATTTGTCCACAACACAAAAAGCAATTGGATAAACATGATTCTTCATATCTTGTGCAAGGACTCTCAACAACACGTCCACGTATTTACCATGTAAATGAGTGTCACCGACTGCAATCACCTTTCTCGTGTGGGAAAATCCTTTAATGCAAGCACCGAAGGCCAATATATAATACATGAACCTATGATTATCCTTGTTTACCATGATACTATAGCTAGAACCAACATTAAGAGTCTCGATCATGTAGGATAAAGAGGGTAAGCATAAATATTCGTTCTCCGCTGTCCCTCGGACCATTTCCTTGGCAACAACACCTCCCTTTCAACATTTCCAATAGCTTGGACTACAAGGAAAATAATTAATCATAGCCTTTTGAATCTATTTAACATTTGGACTTTTGCCCTCGCGATACATGTGTACACAAAGTGAAGCAATCACTTTGATTGAGATTTTTCTATGGCTATTGTTGGCATGATTAATGCCACAACTATGCTCGCCAATGTACTTGTAGCTACGAAATTTATCAGAATACTCATATTTCTTCGCCCGCAACATCCATGCATAGTTGTGAGATACACATTTCACCTTTAAGTATTTAGTAGAACTCTTTACAGTAGAGAAATCGAAATACTTCTTTGTCGTCTCTTCGATTAATAACAGTTGCAACTCATTCTTGTTACTGAAAGATTGATTTATGCATAAATTAGTTCCATCGGAGAAGGAATGGTTGGATTGTGATCCCAATTCATGTTATCCCTGCATTTCTTCACAATATTCGGGTTCGAAATCTTCCGCATCTACTGGCTGGTTTTCCACATTCATTGGATGATCATGTGTATTCATTGAATGATCAACCAAGCTCTCATTTGAATAATCACCCAAGCTCTCCTTTGAATGATCACCCAAATTTTCATTTCCAATCGAATCATTGTCGTCGTTAAATGAAATTGTTGGTTCAATTGAAGGCCTCGCATTTACATTTATCCTTATTGTAGGCCTAGAGCCATCAATACCAATATCTAACATGTACAATCTCGCGTGCCTATATTTTTTTATGAATGTAGGATATATTCTCCCCCCCCCCCCCTCCCCCATTCATTTGATAGCTAATCACCAAGTCATTTGGCTCAAAAGTTAACTCATCATCCTCAATTACGTTTGTAATCATATCATCATATGAACTATTGCGACATAACGCAATGGGCACTGTCTTCTTACTAAAAGATTTCCAATTCCATATTTTGGGAGTCTCTTCCCATACTCCCATATGATCACCACCACCAACAACAAATTCAGTTACTGTCATTATAAACTACAAATAAAGATACTAGATTACATATCAGTCTTTAACGAACGACGAGGTACAAAATCCTTATAAAAATGCGATTGAATGAGATTGGGGTTCAAAATTCAGCTCATGCAATGGCAAAACGTATTTTTAATGCTTTTAAACTACTTAAATGTATCTACTAATGAGTTATCAAGTGATTATGGAAGATTTCTCAAGTTCTAAAATGGCAGAAAAATAATTTTGAATCTTGGTTTTTGAAAGAAAATGGAGTAGGAGATGATGATGATTTTACCTTTGAAATGGATATTATGGCCGAAAAACTCACCGAAATCGATAAAATTAGCAGCAAAACGAGCTGCTTGTTGGAGACTTTTTCTTTTTCTAATATAATTTTAAACATTGGAAATAGATATATTATTCCATATTTGTTGGAAAAGAATGGGGGACCAAGTCGTGATTAAGTTGTATGGCAACTCAGAAAGCCATACCGTAGCATCACTTGTCAACGAAAGTGGAAACACCTTTAAGCCAATCGCATCCATGTCTAAATCTGGTCGCCCCACACTACTCAAGCAGACACTTTTCAATTTGCTCATGTGAGCATATGGATATTCTGAGGGTAATCCATTAAACAACCCTCTAGCCGTAAGCATTTGCATCAAACTGTTGGTCACCACAAAAGAGTGCCCGGGAGGTAATAGTGGGACAACTATAGCACCGGTCGATTCCACAACATTATGATCAACCATATAGTTAGCTCAAACACTCGGTGCCGGCTGATTTTGCACTCCTTCCGCACTTTCAACTTGTGGGTTTCCCTCAACATGACCAGGCACATCCAAGACTCCAGGAGGTTGCAAACCAGCTCCACCCCCTTGACCCGCTCCGATTGGATCATTATGTACCTTGAGATTTAGGCCTCTTCCAACCATTCTTCTCAGAGTTCTTCTTAATTCCGGATAGGGAGTCTGGGGATTGCCTTGACTCCGTGTACTTGGCATACACCAGAGATAAGACCTAGAAAACAAAACAAAAACGTAAAATCAAGAAATACTTTACTAAAGTTCAATAATGAAATTAGTCTAATCTAAAAGTCGTATTCTCCGGCAACGACGCCAAAATTTGATACGCCCAAATTATACCTCCCTTAAGAAGTATAAGTGGTCGTTGTCAAATAAAGAATCTAATTTTTAGGTTAGGGTCGATCCCACGAGGAATATGATCTAAACTTAGGCTAACTTACAATTATCTACTTTTAGTCAATTTACTTTCGACAAAGGGGGATTTGTAAATAAAGTAACAATTGATTGATTTGTAGTATCAAGTAATCACAATTCTCCTCCAATGGCTCATCATCAAATTCTAGAGGCTCTCCCCTTCTCATGAGACAAGCAACATTCGCATTTTCCTCCAACTTTTTTTAATCACCCTCCAAGGATTCTCCATCGTACTAAATCTTAGGGTCATCTTCCTCACTCTCCACATCACACTCCTTATCATCGGAATGATACCTATCACGTAGTGCAACACTTGACCTCCTATTGGGACATTCACTTGCGATGTGTTCTATATCTTGATATTTATAACATTGAATAGAAGGATAAGGAAACTTAGGTTTTGAATGATTACCTCTTTTAGCTTTGTCTTCCTATTTTGCTTTATAATCTAATCTAGCTTTGGTATCTTGACCACTAACTTTTAAGTGCTCACGAATGGAAGATGATTTCCATTTGTCATTAATTTTGCCTCATGAAGAAGTTGAGGTACTCTTTGCCTTATAATCTCTCTTTGCTTTCAAGTCTTCATCAACCTTAGAAGCATCATGAAAAGCTTCTTCCACGCCCCAATAATGTTGGAGATGTCATGTGTCAAGTTGGCTACGAATCTTATCACTGTATAGCTCAAATGCTCTTCAATCTTGGTCTTCATCCTCAAGTTTTCAATAGTACTCCTCAACATTTTTGGTGCCTTGTTGGAGCATGTACACCTTTTCGAGAACCTCATGATAATAGTTAGGTTTCACTACCTCGACTCCATGCATGATCTCTACCAGCTTTTGCCAAGTAGGCAAGTCATAGCCCTCAAATTGAGTAAGGGATTTGCTTTGCCTTCAAAGCATCTGAGATGTTATAGGTGAAGAAGATCCTCTGACTTAGTTGCTTCCACTCAAGGAACTAATCAAATCACTACTACCTTTCGAATTTAGGAAGATTGAATGTGATGGTACTGAAACTTCTATTTTTGGTCACCTCTATCACCGCACCCTTTCCATCTTTAACCTTGGTTCCGACTAAAGCCTCTAGATAGTACCCTATCCCTAGGTGCTCAGTGGCGGATCGAGGATTTTCACGAAGTGGGTTCAAGATATAAAAATATACCTAATATTATTTGTAATTTTTATGAGGCTAACAGCATACATATCTGACTATACTAAACAATGTTAATACATTTGAAAAAAAATACATTGACTTATGAATGAGACAGTAAATAACAAGATTGACGAAAAACTAGGCTTCAATATAAACTAAGAAAATAAAAGAATATTATGAATGATTTCTCTTCATTCAACATTTAACAAATAAAAACAAAATATTAAACAAAATAATTATAACCTTAATTTCATAATCGAATACATAGAAATATACCTAATATTATTT